>SOPF01025116.1:0-20795 GCA_012979155.1 Hypericum perforatum | reverse complement strand
ATTCAACCTTTTTAATCCTTGCTGTTCTAAAACTACTCATTTAGTCCTTACTATTCAAAAAAACACAGACAATTAGTCCCTCCTTCCGACGCCGGAGTTTTTTCCGGTGAAAAACTTACCTAGTTGGACCATTTTACCCTTCTTCCAGAAATTAAATGAAAAACCCTCCCCGACACCCGCCGCCGCCGAAACTGCTCGTAGGAGCTCCCCTCCCTCCCCGGCCGATCCATTAACCTCACTTCCTTCCCCTTCCCCCTCTCTAATTCCACTACTCACTACTAAAGAACTCGCTCTAACTTCTCTCCGACAGATGCGAGGCTGCTCCCAGGAGGAACAACCGAATCGTTCAACTATTACTCCTCTAAAACCACCGACCCGCCTCCCCCATGGCCTGGATAGCCTGCAACCCCGACTTACAGAAGAATCCTACTCCGATGTCCGACCTCATCACTAGCTGCTTGTACATGGTATCCCTTTCCTCATCTTAGATCTATTATAGGGTGTTCCTCTCCAATCAGTCGTGGTTGATTTGTTGGGATTTTGAGGTCGGGCTTGGAGACGGAAGACGAAGACGATTGGTGGCTTGGAGGGATGGGTCCAGGTGTCCCACGCAAAGGAAGACAGAGCAGAAGGTCGGGGAGCGATAGACGAAGAGGAAGATGAGGGTGGCGAGCAGTTCCTCTTGGCGGTGATTAATTTGGGATTTCGAGGACGGGGAACACATTCGTCGTGATTGAATTTTTCTGGGATTTCGAGGTGGTTTGGAATGACGAAGACGATTGGTGGCTGGAGGTTGAAGACATCGTCGAGGAACACATTCGCCGCCGCTGTTGGTTTTGATTTAGGTCGTCGGTGTTGGCTTTAGATGGAATTTAGGATAGAAAGGGTAAAATGGTCCAAGCAGTTAAAGTTTTCACCGGAAAAAACTCCGACGTCGGAAGGAGGGACTAATTGTCTGTGTTTTTTTGAATAGTAGGGACTGAATGAGTAGTTTTAGAACAGCAAGGATTAAAAAGGTTGAATGACCAAAGTAGAGGGACTTTAGCCTAATTTACCCTTAAATTTTTGGTTGGATTAGATTAGGGTTGGATTAAATTTTGGGTTGGATTAGATTTTGGGTTTGGGTTGATTTTTCAAAAAGGGTATAATGGTCATTAAAAAAATTATGTTGACTTTTAGGGACTAAAAAGATCGGTTATTATGCATAGTAGGGATCCAAAAAGTAGTTTTTAAATAATAGGAACTAAAAAGGTTGAATTCCCAAAGTACATAGGCTTTAGCCTGATTTCTCCTTAATTAAAACATATGTGTTGTGGGGAAAATGTGGTCACTTCCGGAAGGTACAATTTCCATATCACTACCGTGGGAAGGTAAATATTATTTTTATATTCCAACAATATGAAATAAGAACCCCATCTAATACAATAGCCGTTCATCAATTTTTCACACATTAAAGTGCCTCCCCTTCTATTTCAAGTCGCCAAGTCGGAGTGCTGGCTTTAGAAACTTGGGACCTGGTTGGTCGTCAGTGAGGAGAACCGAAATGGCAAAAAAAATTAGAGTTCCTAGACTTGGTTTTGTTGTTTCGGTTGGGGCTGAAATTATAATGTGGGTGTGTTTAATGGCTTGTTTTGGATTGTAATTGGAAATAAAATTTTAATTATTATTATTTTTGGAAATCATCATACTTGCCGAAAACAATTGGGGCAATTTTTGGCCCGATCATTTGGTCTGACCAAAATGTTTCTAGTTAGATTATCCGCAGCGGGGGGGCGTACGCCCCCGGCCCGCCATTGACGACTCGTTATTGGGAACTGTAGCGAGGGCACCACTGTTGGCTAAAAACTGAGAACAGGAGTATGGTTGACATGACATCCAGGACGTGACACTGTAGCAAGGGCGTGAATACCGATGTTCTTAGTATAACTATCATTTTTTTTTTCAAAATTGTTCCATTTTCACATCGATTAGATCTTCAGTCGAAATGCTTATTTTAAAACCTTAGTGCTTACTCGCGTCTAAAGCATATACAACGGTGGTCAATGCCACCTTGCACTCGTTCCTTCGACCGACTTCGTTCTCGAATTCTTTCCACGGTAGAGTAGACAGACCATGAACTTACCTTTCCTCTTAAAATGAAATCTCTTATAATATTTTCCGTTTAAAATGAATATAAACAGGTTTTATTTTTAGTGCAACGTGAGTTCACGTCGCGGTCGGTCACGTGAGTCGCAATCTGGACACGTATTGCAATCCCTCTCGTGAGACAAGGCTTCTATGTGAAGTGAAGCCCAATTGTTAGCATACTAGTCAAATCATGTGATACTATTGTAGTAGTGAATTTTACAACATTCTCTATCTTTATGATTTAATTGGAATAAGTGGCGAAATTAATGTGTAACATAAAATCGGGAAAAGAACTAGCAGGGGCTTACATAAAAAAAATGCCAATATTAAATTGACAATTATTCCCTCCATTTGCACTAGCAACTACGGGATCCCTGTCCGACGCGGACTGCTTCCCGTCACGAGCCCTTCTTGGCGCTCTTTATCCCCAAGCGGAAAATTCCCTAAACGGTTGAAAATTGGTTCATTGGGAGCGGCACCCATAACCGGTGCAAGTACCCTCGCGGCGAGCTGCCCCTCGGGGACGATAGAAAGAACCAGCAGGGAAATTAAGATGAACAAGAAAATTGAAACGTTGGAGGAATGCATGTCCGAAACTATGGGCTCAAGTTTAATGGATGGAGAAGTTGTTGCTCCCCATCTTCTTATATAATGGCAACGAGCATGTAAACTACCAGGAAATAATGCCCCATTTATACTATCTAATATCCTAATTTACTGGATTAATTAATTAATAATTCATATTTATATTGAGTGCAACTTTTAAAAATAGTAAAACTCTTTCAATTTTGAGCTAAAACAACACTTTTACTAATTGATTTAACTGGTTGTTAATTTGTTCTGGTATCTTCGAATAGAATAAAATGGTAAAATAAATTGAAAGTTGTGTAAATTAGATCATGACAACTATAAAGTGTTTCGTATGGAAAACTTCGATTCAGTCTCAATTCTAAAAGTCAAAGTCTAAAAGCTACCAAATTAGGACGGTCCACAATAAGTGATGCAAAACTTTTTTACTTTGAATTACCCAAAAACAAATATGGTGATCAAAACCACTGAGATTGAGAAATAATGGCCAAAGCAAAAGCCAAGGGCACTCAACAGAACGTGGAATACGACCGTACAAAAGCGCGTGCAATATTTGTCCGGGAGATACACGCAAAGACATTTTTGTCAATAAAGCTTAGAAGCTTATGATTTTAGTATGGGGATCAAGAACAAGAAATCTTGTAGTACTATGTGTTACCGAGGAAATTTAGAGTTTTCAAGTCTCGCCGGTAAAATTGAATGAAAATATAACTTTACTTTTGCAAAAATATTACCAATATTTTAGAGTCGTATCACTGTATAACTTTGAATATAGATGCTGGTACAAATGTCGCTCTTGACCACACATGCATAATGTTTTCAAGGCCCAAGTTTTGCTTGAACATAAATCCAATAACATCTGATCCATAATCCATCTCATTTCAACTTTTTACTTTATGATTTCACAATCTCATATTTTGTCGAATGTTAAAATTTTAAAATATTTTAGATTACATGTGAGCACGTTAATTTTGCAATTAATAACATGATATACTGAGTGGAGAGTATACTTATGTATCTTACAAGGACAAATATCACCAACAACCCAAAGAGGAGAGGTAGAGGAAGGGCAGGGAGCGGAGGAGATGAAATTTTTTTATGTTTTCTAAAGGTAGACGAATTATTTAACATGATGAGAAAAGAAAAAAAAATATTCAAGAAATCTGAGGGTCACGTTTATCGAAATGAAGATCATAAATATATTTTGATAGAACAAAAACCGTAATGATAACTTGTGCTTAAACCAAGTACCAGAATAAATTCGTAAACTTAGTACAGAAGCGACCTCATTTAGTTACATGTAGAAGTAAATGGCCTAAGGGTTCCACCGCCCCTCCGTTGAAAAGTAGCCTAACGTTACTTGCATATCCCAAAAGTAATTATAACTTTTCTTTGTATATTAAGATTACCCGTGGCCTTATAGCCTATTGATATTGGGAGGTATTGAGTTGGTGGAGGTCCAAGGTTCAAATCTTGGCTTAAGCATATGTTCTAATAGAATAGAATTAGAATAAGATCTAAAAAAAAACAAAGGGCCGCATTGTTTTTGGGTGAAACAAAGTGTTACATGTGCATGGAAAGGAAAGCCTATCCATCAGTAAAGCAATAATTAACATAGCCAATCAATATTGAATAAACTAATTATTTACATAACAAATTACAAATTCAGGGTACAACAAACTGATCAACATATATAACTATTCACACCACAATTGCATAATTAACTATTTTAGTTAAGTATGATCAACTTTGTCTGTTAATTGATCTACGAGTGGAAGATAATGATTAATTATCAGCTCCATGATGATTAATCTCTCTTGTAATGGCGGGAATACAACTGGAGCTCCTTGCAAGACCACCACCACCACCAACTTTCCCTACTCCCTTAGCCCTACGACCACTCGAACTTTTACTTTTCTTCAATATCTCCCTCATCGCCTGAGCTTGATACAAAACGGGGTGGGTCCTACCGATCCTATTAAACCTAACACAGGCGCTCATGTGCTCCTCCAAAGCCTCCTCCTTCAGCCCTCCGTTCTTCTCCATCTCTCCGGCCACCGCCTCGGCGCAGAGCCCGCATATCAGCTTCCCTGAGAAGCTACTCCGCACTCTGGCGACGTACTCCTGCGTGCACTCCTCGGACATCCCACAGCACTCGCATTTGGCTTCTTCTACCTCCGAGATCGTAGGGAGTTGGTGGCCATGGCCATTAGGGTTAACTGTGTCTTCCTTGTTGGTTTCTTGGGATGCAAGTACTTGTAAGGAGATGTCGGAAATTGTTCTTTGGAGGGTTTCCATTGAGAGTTTTGGCTGCTTACTAGAGGATGACATTATTGTTGTTGTTTCTCCACTTTAATATTTTGGAGAATATATAAGCCGTGAGGTAGGAATTTGAGAGATGTTGTAGAATTTAAGTTTGGCAACTTTCTAACAGAAAATAGGTTACGCAACTTGGTGTACTAGTCTATATTTTTTTCAATAATAGTTTTTTATGAGTGAATAATTAATTATTACGCTTGATAATCGTGATCTTAAATACGCCAAGAAGCTGTTCCTCAGAAAAAAAAATGTCAAGAAAAATACACCGAGAATCAGAGTTGTGAGATAATAACAACTAAGTTTACAAGAAGAATTATTTTGTTGAGGACAATTATCTAAGAAATGAGAGTAGATGTACGAGTTAATTTATATTTTCGGCATGGATATGAACTAATTTATATTTTGATTTATATAATCTGATATTCAAATTCACTGGTCCACTAATCTTTAGGGTCTCGAGTCCTCTCGGTGGCATTAATCACTAATTAATGTCTAGCTTCTGCCCAATAGATATAAACTGAAAACACACGGCAAATAATTAGTCAAATCGATAATCTAGGTGGCTATATCTAGAGGAGAAAAATCCTATGCTCACTTGATTATCAACTAAGCCGGCATCTAATTAAATTCTATAGAAATATTGTATCGAAGATTTTGACACCATTTAAGTCGATCAGGGTACTCAATTCTGATAATATATAGTTTTAACTTTTTTTTCCTATGATCTGTTAGGCATCAATGGATGAGTAGATGCAATGGGAAGCCCAAGGATCACGAGAGAAACAGGTAGCCACGTGAGCTACTAAACATATGATTCATATAAAGCAATGCCCTAAAGTTAATAATCACAAGTGTCCCGAAGCCCACAAGAAAAAGGGATGGCCTTTCTGTTACTTTATAATTCGGGTGCATGCGTAATCCGTATTTATGTATTTCGGGCATCTTTTAACTTGAAGATAAATCACTGTCAATTAGAGATGAAATTATCAAAGCTCTAACTGTTAACTAACTTGTACTTTATGAATAAATTCTCGAGAGTTTACAAATGAAAGAAATTCTGGTAAAATAATCATTTTCTAAAATAAGATCAGAGAAATATTGGTGGTGCTTTTTGTAATCGAAGCTAGAGCCCATCATCAAGTAATTTACTGGGCCGAATCCGTTAAATGATGGGCATACAGTGAGCCCAGGAAATAATACGGTAAGTTAATAAGTTTACCGAATTGGGCTTATTTGTTCCATTTAGCATTGATTGAGGTCCACCAAGCTAGAGGATAATACAAAATATAGGTAAATTAGCCAAATATAATAATTCCGGTGTAACGCCTATTTTCTTGAACGAAGTCGAATTATTGGATTTTGACTTAATTCCTAATTAATTTCGTCGATTATAGTTGATAAACTCTTTTAATGAAATGATTAGTTTGGCTTTATTAAATTTGTGTATCAGTAAAGCAATATACTTTGTCATTCCCAAATGAAAAAAGAAAGAGTCAAATTTGAAACTATATACTTTGTCAATTTTCAACGCACAATCTACAAAGTTGCAATTTTGGAATGTGTATTTGGTTGTCTGCCATTTTTCGGGTGTAAGATCATTTACTAATGTAACAAAAACAAGAAACAAAAGGATAAGTACCGAACGTTGTATCGAAATACGTACTCGGATCGAATTGTGTTATCCTAAGACCATACACGTGGAAGACTTTCGGTGACGTGCTCAATAAATTCTTTGGTTCCGTTATTTTAATTTAATTTTTTCAGAGGATTGGTTGTTTTTAATTAGTGGACGTAATAATTTGTAAATCGTTAAAACCTAGAGAAGAGCCTGAGAGCTTGACACGGTGGATACGATATGCCAGCTACTTGGGTTGTACCGATGTCTCTAAATTACCCAATTTTATTTGTTTAACCACTTCCGCTCCTTTCACTGTTTAGCCTCCAATCGACAAATTTAGAATCTTTTACGTATATTACACCATCATTAAGATTATCATTCTTAATCACATCACTAATGACGAATATTTAGGGCAGTAATCTGTTAACAATTAGCTGATTCGTAATTTTAGCTTAAGGAGTTTATGGGTTAAATATCTGACATTGTAACTTGACGTTGTATTTAATTTTAAAAAGATTTATATTTCGATATGAAATTTGAATTAATGTTAGAAGAGTGATTCCGTAGATCACTAGAATTCATAAGAAATGATTAGAGCATCTTTGAGGGGATGACAATTTGATTCCTCCACGACATTTATCTTGATATTTTCTTGTTTATCATATTGATTATGCTTTTAAAAATATTGATTAGGCAAAGCAAGTGCAACTGTGCAAGGGATGCAAGGTAAAAAACTCACAAATTATATTTATTAATTTCTTATGAAGTCCGATAATCTCGGTAAAGAAAATAAAAGAAAGTCAAAGCTCAATTTCTCTGGTTACATTTTTGTTTTAGGAAAACATCTCCTATTGCCGGGTCAGCGCGAACTTTCCATGCACTGGTTTGGTTTCTGTTTGCCAACGTTTTCTTCCTTTGAACTGGTCAGCTGCGCTAACCAGAGTTTATTTTGTTTTTAAGTTTCTATATGTTTGTTGATATCAAATGGACTGATCACTTCCAGTTTGAACCAGACCTTTTGAATTTAAAGTATGTAAATATTTTTTGTCTATTTTCTTATTTATAAATTTTAACTTTAGTCGAAGATTGAGCCCTAGAATTTCGTATCTTGCCATTAGGCTAATATCATTTGACAGTTTATTTAATATTAAAGTCGGAGAATGTATCGAGACATTTGAGCGAACTTCATTTAATGAAAATTTCACACACATAATTTTCTGAAATTTGTTGCAGTGAGCAATTGCCTCTTTGAATTAATTAACTTTAATATCAAATTATAAGAGATTGAATCATAAATGTCCATTAATTTTTATTACATTTGGACAAATCACCCGCAATTTATTATCTTTCTCTGAAACTAGTCCACAATCAAGATTTCCATATTAGATCATAATTTTTTTTCGTAAAGGAGAGAAAAACGGAAAAGGCAAAACCCTCTTCCTTTATGGGCCACCTAATAAGATTTCAATATTAGATCCATCATTACTCGTAATTTTTTATATAACAGTCCTTCCTTTATTTATAACACCGTCATAAATCCAAATGATATCAAAATACTAATCATCAAGCTTACCTAATCACATATATCATATCACTACAACTTCTCCAAATACGCTCTAATTCTTGCTTAGATTCCGAAATGTCAAAACCTACATTAGGAAAAAAATCGAAATCGATAAACGATCATTAAGTGGGGACCTGGTCCCCAGTAAGTAAATGATGTTAGTTGTTCTATTCGCATTATTATGTTAACTATTTTATTATAATTAAAATTATTATTTGATTATTTAGGAACGTGCAAAAGCCTGTAAACAATTAATCTGAAATGTATCTGGAATGTCACTGTGGTTTGTAAAAGAAATTACTTACCTTCTTTTAGGGCAAAATTGTAGACAGAACGGCGACCGAGCACAAAAAAAGCCAATTATTTCCTAGTTCTTGATCTTAATCAAATTTTCTTATCGGGTTCTTCTTTTTTCATAAATGATTTAGCCGTTCCTGTACTTTGAAAAAATATTGGCTTCGGGTCCTGGTTGACTTCATCAACCTTTTTTTATTTTTTGTCATGTGAAATGACTATTTTACCCTTCACAAAGACAAAAATAAGATGAAATTTATCGTTTTGTGAAGGGTAAAATAGTCATTTCACATGACAAAAAATGAAAAAATGAGTGCTGAAGTCAATCACCCGAGACCAATATTTTTTCAAAATACACAGACAGCTAAATATTTTTTTTTTTTAAATCCGAAAAAAGATTGTAATTAAGATTAGGGACTAGGAAGTAATTTGCTTTAAAAAAAAAAAAAAAAACGCGTAAAAATAAAATTGGCGTCCACCAATTCCAACAGTTAGCGTATATTACCAAGAAACTGATGACCTGTCCGAATCCGAATCTCATCCCAAAAAAATAGGCTTCCCTCTCTCCCACCGCTCTCCCAGAGGAAAAACCCCCCTTCCTTCCTTTCCTCTCAAACTAACCGCCATAAATATTCCCATACACCCGCGCCTACACACCCCGTAATGCCACATCAGCATCACCCCCCAATCCCACCGTACACGCGACCACACCCAACACCTCCCTCTCTGATCCGTTACCATTCGCGCGTTACCAAATCCCGAGCTCATTATAAATACCCGCACACGAGCGCCTTCTCCTCCTCCTCCTCCCCATTGAAACCGCTCCCCTTTCCCTACCTCCCCCACCCCAAACCGTCGTCGTTTCGCCCACGCGCCAATTGTTTTATTGAAAACACAGAAAAGGAGGTATCCGTTCGCGTCGAAGAGGAGGAAATGTCAACGGCGGGGGAGATGGAGCCGTTGACCTCGGGCGCCAGCAACCGGATCATCCCGATCGTCAAGGCCCTGAGGACGTGGCTCGTTCTCGTCCACACGTTTCTAGTTTCGGTTCTTTTATTCTTTCTCCCACGGCGCCGCCCGATCCTCTCTCCGGCGGCCGCCGAGAAGCGGAAGTGGCGGGAGGAGGAGGACACCATCCGCCGGCGCGCCCTTGCCGAGCGCGTGGACATGATCCGCGACGGAGACGCGGGGTGGTGTCGGTGGAGCACGTCTCTCTTCTTCGGCGTAAAAAAGAACGCGCTTTTTTACCGGTCGTGGCTTCCGGTCTCCGGGGAAATGAGGTTTTTGCCTTTTTGTCTTTCTTTTTTTAGTTTAATCGTGGGTTTTGGTTTGGTTTTTTTTTTTTTGATTTTCGGACAAAGGTAATTGATTTTGTCTGTTTATTTGTTGTAGTTTAATTCGGATTAATAATTGATAATTTTCAATGTCAATAATATAGAGAAGGTTGTTTGCTTTCTTGTTCTGCAATTAGGATGATGTGGAATTAGGCTATTCCGTCGGTCTCTTTCGGGATTTTGATTATATTTCCCGTTTGATCTGTGGAATATTAAGGTTCTTGGAAGGCGAATGAGCCAAAGTTTCAATCATTTTTTGAATTAGCGAGGATAAATCTTTGAGTGGGTACCAGCTGAAGCTGTGGATATGGATATCGATCATTAGAACAGTTTTCGTTGGCATGCATTTCACGCTTCTATTGTTATTTTCTTCAACTATGTCAAGTTAAGAAGAGAACATTTCAATGTATGAAGCTGTTCTATGATTGAGGGGCTTCCAAGGGTTGTAGCTTCAGTTAGGATTTAGCACAAGTATTTAGCTCTTTTTAGCTCTTTTTAGCTCTGGTTTCATTTGAATAGTTTTCGTTGGCATACATTGTTTTGTTCTTACATCAGCTTGTTGTTGTTTCAGGGGGATTTTCATAATTATTCACGGGCTCAATGAGCATGGGTAAGCTGGCATTTTGATGTTTCTGCTCTGTTTAACTTTCTGTCCTGGCCGGCAAGACGTGTGATTTAAAGAGAACGCTGCCAAGAGCACATGACGTGTGGCATTCTTTAGTGCTCTCGCTGGATGTTATTAGATGGCGGAAGTATTTATTAGTTTTCATTTGGTTTTGATTTTCAGTGGACGATATGTTCATTTTGCAAAGCAACTGATCTCACGCAACTTTGGTGTCTATGCAATGGACTGGACAGGTTGGTTCATGTTTGTCAAAGACTATGTCACCAGACTGCTCTGCTTAACTTCCATGGTTTGGCATTTGAATGTGGTTAATAATGGAGGTTATATTGCAAATTACTCACGAAGAGATCATTATAATAAGCCCGTGGCTTTAGTTTTGTGCTATCCTAGATAATCGTGCAGGAACAAGACATGTAGGTTTCTAAAACACGCCATCATTTATATGTTCTGTTATGACATTCACTGTAATTGCATGATTGTGCTTTTGGTTTTCATTGGAAACATAGGTCAGGTTTGCTAACTCTTGTTGTACTTGTTTCTTTGGTTGCATAGGTCATGGTGGGAGTGATGGATTGCATGGATATGTTCCATCACTAGACCAAGTTGCTGCAGACACTGTAAGAAACCTTTGTTCCACTGCAAAATACAATATGCTGTTTGCTTGTCAATTCAGACCATCATCTTCCTAGAATGGCTTGGTTCTTGGTGCCTAGCCATGAAACCAGTCTGCTTAGCAAACTGGTCGGCAATGTTTTCAGAACTGCATTGCATTTTGACATTAGGGTCTAACCCTGTTTTTGTATTTGTTCATCCAACAGTGACCTATCTGAGCTTAGTGGATTTTTCATTTTGAAAGAGGTTAATAATTCCAGTATGTTATTTTTCGAACTCTTAATGATACGACATCATCTGGTGGCTCAAGTTTTCTGGGAATTGGATTTGTTAGTGGTTAAGAGTTATTCATATTAATGAAATCTGCCAGGTTCATTGGTTGAAAACATCATGTTTCTTCTGTAACAGGTAGCCTTTGTAGAAAAATTGAAGGCAGAGAATCCGGAGACTCCGTGCTTCTTGTTTGGTCACTCAACTGGAGGAGCTGTGGTAGTAAAGGTGAGACAAGAAACGGTTGCTTTCTTCAGTCTGTTTATGTTCCCATAGTTTTTTCATAATTTGGTGTTGGTCTGATGGATTTTTTCCAATAGGCTTCATTACTTCCGCACGTCGAAGCTATGTTGGAGGGTATTGTGTTGACTTCTCCTGCTTTGCGTGTTCAACCAGCCCATCCCATTGTCGGGGTAATACTCTCTCTTAACCTATTTCTAATGAATCATGGGGGTCATATACTTTGCAGAAAAAATAATGGTCTTTGCTCGATATTGGTTGCAGGCTGTGGCCCCTATTTTCTCTCTGATTGCACCCAGATTCCAATTCAAGGGAGCCAACAAGAAAGGAATCCCGGTTTCCAGAGATCCTCAGGCTCTTCTGGAAAAGTACTCCGATCCACTGGTGTATACAGGACCCATGAGGGTTCGGACAGGCCATGAGATACTGCGTATATCCACTCGTTTGATGCGCAAAATCAAGTCTGTGACAGTACCATTCTTTGTCCTGCATGGGACTGCAGATAGAGTGACCGATCCTTTAGCTTCTCAAGAGTTGTACAATGAAGCTGCGTCTAAGATAAAAGACATAAAGCTCTACGATGGCTTCTTGCACGACCTTCTCTTCGAACCAGAAAAAGATGAGGTCGGTGAAGACATTATAAGCTGGGTGGAGAAGAGACTAGATGCCTCGAACGGAAAGATGTACGGAAGTTGGTAGTTCGTCTTTGCTGAAACAGTACGCGTAATGGTATATTGCAGCTGTAGGAATATGTGCAGGGGAATAATTCCTCTGCATTCTTTTAGCTGTCCGTGAATGAAATTTGTATTTATGGCTTCAAGCTCATCCATCAGGAAAGTATTACCCCTGTAGGATGAGATCGATCACTCCTAATCTTGTTCGAGGCCGGAGAAGTCCCCGGTTGCCATAAATGGAACTCCGGAGGTGTGAGGTGATCCTACATTGCTTGGCTGTTCGAAGAAGTTTGGTGCTCGGTATCACCATACTAATACTATAACGTGGTTGGGGCTCGGATTCGTATTAGATCATTGTTTTCTTCTTTCCTGTCCTTTTTTTTCTCCCGGTATGGTCAGGGGAATGCTTGAAACATGAATCTAACTATAAGCATGGACGATTCTATTATCAAATGTAACGACCATTATTTAGTTTCTCATGCAAACTCCTTCACATGGTTTTAAAGTTTGGAATTTGTACATTATCAGAGACAAACATTGAGAACACACACAAGATACCACAAGTAAAACTTATTTGGAAGAATTTTGTCATTGTCCGCGAGGTTTGAATCCGAATATTACCAAGATTAAACATGCTGCTCTATCTTCCCAGCCATGAACTGAAGACACTGCTTCAGGTATCCTTCGAACGACTCCAGTGTCCATCCTTCGATAGGATCAGCGACAAAAGACCACTCGATCATGTTCTTGAACTCGCTTACTAGATCATCCCCAATGGCCAACACCTTCATAGTGCCTACGTAGTACTTGAACCCCATATTGTTGTCTATAATCTGGTAGCTCAGGAGCCTCTGAACAGGGTCCATCACCAGCAGCCTCTCCTTGACCCAGAATTCCATTGTCGGAACACCATCCGGCGACACCGGCTTGGTGGAAGCGCAGTAGCGGACCAGCCCTGGCTTGCCCGCGACACCTTCCACCATGCGACAGGTGTCACAGTCCGGATGCAGCTTGTCCAACCCGCAGAAGTCCTCCAGGAAAGGCCATACCTGCTCAGCTGTTGCTCCTTTCAGCTCTACTGTGACCTTGCCCTGCCATTCGGGACCCGATGCCTCTGCCATTCTTCAAAGTGGTAGTACTAACGCAAAAGGGTCACAGAGAAAAATGCATAGGGAGTGTGTATTAAAAGGAAGGATAGCTTAGTATATAAGCAAAATGGCCAACGACCCATTACCTAGTCGTTGGGTGATCTGTCCGGAAATTATATAAGACGGAGACAAACCGAATCCCAGATATTGTGGTCTTTTGATACATAATTTATGATACGTTAATTAAATAATATAGAATCCATGGTTCTGCGTGTTTGTTGACTTTGAATTGTGATCTCAGTTCGGACAACTCTATTCGGACCACCAGATTATAACTTATAAGTTAATTATAGTTTTTTTTTTTGGTCGAGAATTGACAGATTAGAACCAGATTTTTTGAGCGGGGAGTTGGTGGACCTGAAACGTGCAAATATTGCTTCCATGATGTTTTTTTGCCCGTCGAATAGACTTGACACGTGATAACTCCACTAATCTTGTTCTAGCGCCCATTTTATCGTTGACTTTCATGCCACCTATTAACAATTTATTGAAATCTTGTTTAAACATTTTTAATTAAATATACAGATTTTAATAGAACATATAATCTGAGAGTATTCTACAGTAATATAATAAACTGTATATATTAGTAATAGTAGCCTAACAATAGGTGTTGAAATGTTGAAGAAATAATAAACCAAAAAACGGTTACATTATACCTATAAAAAAACTATAATATACGAGGCTGTTATTTTAATAATATATCGGTCAAAGATCAGTCTCAACTCTTAACATATAAATTATTACACATCCAAATCTTTGCACCAATGAACCCGTTACTGTCTAAAGATCATTATTGACGTATTATTCTAGTTTTTTATTGGGCCTGGCCCATAGAGTGAATCCTCCATGTTCCGAACCGTCGTCTCTAGGCCCACTTGGTACTTCCCCACCAAACCCTCTAGCGTCAGCCCACTGACCGGCTCAACCCCGAAGGCCCACTCAACCTCACACCCCCCGCCTGCGCCTTCCACCGGAGCAACCCGAACCGTCGCCACGTAGGACCGGAACCCGACGTTTCCGTCGACCATCTCATACGAAAGACAGCGGGCGGAGTGGTCAACGGACTGGAGGCGCTCCTTTGACCAGGCGAAGGATGATGAAGTGGGGAGTGAGGAGCCCCGGCAGTAGCGGACGCAGCCGGGGTCGCCGTTGGAGCCGGCGACGCCGTAGCATACGGAGAGGGTTGGGAACCACTTGTGGAAGTTGAAGAAGTCGGTGTATAGCGACCATATCTCGTCCGCCGTCGCTCTTTTGAGCTTGGCGGTTACTTTTGTTTCCCATCGCTGTGCTTCCATTTTCTTTTGGCCAATGTAAATTTAAAAACCCGAAATATAATCGAATTTTATGTTTATATGCTAATATTCGATTGTTGCGAATTTTGCAAAGCTAAAGTATTGTATTTTAATAGGGATTTGGATAGGTTCATTTTTATAAGGAAAGTATCTTTTATGGAACCAACGATATGTTGGTGCAGTAGTGCCAGGGTCTGCACGACGAACCAAAGTTCGATTCCCGTAACAACGTTGGAAGAGAAATAAAACTTTAACTTTGGGATCTCCCTCGAACTCGATTAGTCGATCTAGTGGGCCAGAAACAGGGTAAAAAAAGAAATTGTCTTTTATGGATAAGAAAGGAATCTAATCTAAAAATAAGGATGGAAAATTGTTGCATTTTGATTTTATGGTTTATAGCATTTTTTATAGGTTTACTATATAGATCACCAAACTAAAGTTCAAATAGATTATGCCTTTAAAGATGTGATAATGTGGTTCACCTCTTTGATGCACATAATTGTTTTAACCTGTGACACTGTCAGATCCTAACAAGAACCCTGGATTCTTATCATGATGAACTTCCCACTAATTGGGCATATGATGTCCTAATCCACTGGCAAAAAGAAAACCCACAGAGAAAATTTAGGCAAAGCCAAATGTTTCGACTAAAGTAAAGGCAATGCCTAACTAATTAAGCTGCCCGCCATTTTCTGCGCTTTTATTTTTTTAAGGAAAAGTCTACATATCACGTTTTCACAAAAGGGAAACATTAGTTCCAACAGTTTTGAATAAAATTATCGGAAAATTATCTGTCTCACACGGTTGAATCGATGTCATTTTTATTCGACGTGAAAGACGTGTCAAATTATGATTAAATAACAAATTTGAAACTACATAGTATACGTTTAAGAAAATGTGAAATTAATGATAGTATATGAACTTTTCTATATTTCTTATTAATTCTTTAACGTCTTCGCCATCGTTTCCTCAAGTATTTCCTTTCTCTTCATGACCCTATCATCAATTCTTTTGCCCAGAGGAAAGTTAAATCATGAAACTACTTTTTGATCAACGGACTAATCAAAATTATACTTTGTGACCGACTGAATTTATTGGTTCTGAAATATAAGTTGATATGTTATCGACCATTTATATATCTCAAGTAGTCATTTCAAGGGCGAGTGACATGAATAAAAAAGCAATAAATTGTGTTGACACTGGAAATAACGGAGCTGCAAATGACATCGTTTAAGTATGGTGGAAATTTTCTATTACAATTAATTCTACAATGTTATGAGATTTCAACACCTCGTGTTTGATCTCGTCGGACCGTATGGGCCAGCAACTTGGTAGGGCGTTTGGTTTTTTCAACTTTCGGTCTAGTGAATATAAATTATATGAAACAGGCCCCGGTAATTCTCCTTTTTGCACGCTTCAAACTAAGGAGGATAAGAAAGTAATTTTCTCTTTGCCTGCTCGTAACGAATTGTTTAAAAGTTATGATAAGATTGAACCGTTGCATATACTCCATTTTATATAAAGTCTTATGTTCCCGTAATAATTACGATGGTAGCTACTATAGATGTTAAATGGATGCCTTTTTGATATAAATACACAGACCAATTAGTCAAAACAAAGCAAATAGCCAATAAGCTATGCCACTAGTGGCCCAATAGTATGGAAGGTGGACTGAATGCATGACTTTTTCTTAATTTAAACTATATGTTCAATAAACAAATGTGTTTAATGTTGGTGTATGATTGATTACTTTTATAAGTGGATTTCTTGTGTAATTTTTTTATTATTATATATCTCCACATATAGAATTTTTTTTTTAAACGAAGTTAACGTGTGGTGTCTCTCTAAAAACTCTACTACAGTAAAATTTATTCTTCAAATATCATAATAGTAGAAAGAGCGTCTGAGATAACATTGGTAGAGAGAAATTATACGAGACTCCTTCATATAATGCATAGATATCAACCAAAACCCTTGAAGATTCTTATTGCAATTAGCACAAGTTCTAATTGCAATACTAATCTAGCTATATAATACTATAATATTTTACAACCATTAAAATTTGAGACAAATTAGATACTTTGAAATGTATCAAATCTTTCCGGACAAAATAGACGCTTTGTTAATAATTCAAACTTACTTTTTTTAATAAACTAAAACAAATCTCTTATTAATCGATCAAAGTGCTTGTTGATATATGTTTAAATTTTGTTATCATAATTTTTTATTTATTAATGTGATCTGACTCAATGTACATAAATTAATCAACTTAATTGATATTCAAAATATTGAGTAAATTAATATATAAAACAGGTCAATTCAATCAGTATCAGATGCCCCAGAAAATGAACAAATTGGCCTTTTTCAATAGGTAGCTAACCCGAAACATCAGTAGTCCAGCGGGGCAGCTAACGACTTACAACAAATAGAAGACATCCAAACTGATATATGCCTTTCCAGCAAATTATTAAGGGCAGACATAAACAAACTAATATCGTCTTCTTTAAGTACCATTAAACACGCTTTACTGCGATATTTGCTCCCTATTCCTGCTAGAAATATGCCAACAACCTACTTGAAGTCACTTCTTTTGTTCTCATTCTCTTATCCACTTATCTGTGGCATTTCTTATTATATTGACAAAAGAACTTGTTTGATATGATTAATTCTTATAAAATGTAAATTTGCAATATACACATGCTAATCAAATATATCAATTCAGGTACCATAGGGAAAACTTTAGCATACTTCATGTTCGATTCTCTTATGTGATTCTACAATTTGGAATGTAATTATTTTCGACAAAAAGTAATTCATAATGTTGGAAGCATGAAATTGAAAGTCCTTTGAACCAGAAAAATGAAACTGAACTTAATAATTAAAGTAAGGGAAAATTAGGCTAAAGTCCCTGTACTTTGGTGATTCAACTGATTTGGTCCCTGCTGTTTAAAAACTACTTTTTGAATCCCTACTATGCAAAATAATTAAGTTTTTTAGTCTCTAAAAGTCAACATAATTTTTTTATGACCTTTATACCCTTTCTTTTAAAAAATCAACCCAAACCCAAATCTAATCTAACCCAAATCCACTCCAACCCAACCTAAATCCAACCAAAATCCAATCCAACCTAAATCAACTCAGCCCCCACCTCCACTCCTGCTCGTCGTACCAACAGAGTTCGAGTGCATCTTATAATCCGAGTCCCGGCTTATCTTCGATCCCGAGTCCACTCTCATCCCACTAATCAGCTAACACAAACATCACCGCGAATGCCAATTTCCTTATTCCATGGCTCAAGAACCTCTCCTCCGGCTCATCGTCGGCCTCATCCAAGCATCCACTCCACCACCTCCATATCCACACCGGCTCCATAAGTGCTCCCGTTACCCCTCCATCGAGCTCTCTAACTGCACGAACGTCACCCACATTCAGCCTCATGTCAAGGAATCCATTTGGTTTCAGAGAAGAGGCGTTATTGGGTCCGGGTTCGCGAATATGGACTCCCGGGTAAAGCGAAACATGCTCTCTAGCTATCCCTGTAGGCGAAGCCCGACGACGTTGATTACCATCCCGTCAAGGCCTACGTCATTGTTGGGAGCCACCAATGGCGGGCCCTGTGGGCCGTAGATGGGTTGGTGATCAACTGGCATTTCCACCAAACAAGCTCCCGACCGTCTCTTTCTAATCACAAGAACTAGTACAATCGGAGAAGAAGATACCCAGAAATGGATTCCCTCGATTTTCTAAAATCAATTGGCTTGGAGGACCTTCTGGGTTGGCCCCGGAAATTGGACTTGGCCCAACCAACAAATAAAGTAAGATTCCCAAATTGCTTGATTATTTCATTTAGAATTCCAAAGTTAGAACTTCGACGAACGATGACGGTGGATATGTACCTTCAAAAAAAATGAGGGTGGATATGGCTACAACTTCGAGAACGAGGGTCGGTGGTTGATGTTGGTTATGGCTGGTTGGTTTTGGGTCGGTGGTTGAGAGATCGCTAAGTTTGATTTGGTCTGAAATTTTTGGGTTTGGTTTGGGTTAGATTTTAAACAAAGGGTATAATGGTCATAAAAAAAATTTTGTTGACTTTTAGGGACTAAAAAAGTCAGTTATTTTGTATAGTAGGGATTCAAAGAGTAGTTTTTAAACAGTAGGGACTAAAATGGTTGAATCCCCAAAATACAGGGGTCTTAGCCTAATTTTCCCTTATAGTAATCCTTAAAATGGAACCCAAAAGAACCCATCCATACATCCCTAATAAATGACTACCTGTAACTTGTAAGTCTGTAACAGTCCCTTTAAAACTCCCGTCTCCCTAGCTAACCACACTTCTCCGCTACTTCTTCTGCTTTGAAACGTCAAAATGGAAATCGAACCAAAATATTTGAAGCATGAAAATGAAATTAAGCCCTTTCAGAAAAATGCAACTAAACTTAATAATTATAATAATCGTTAACATTGAACACAAAACGGTGCTATTAAGTGACCGCCTTTTGGTTTATAACGTCATATTCAAAGTATTAAACATACATCCAAATTTGAGTAGTAACTTAACTATCTCAACAAATATTTTACCGAATTACATTTTTAATAACTTTGATCGGAGAAAGCCGCCTTATTAGATGATATAGGTAATGACTACTTTTTCCTCACTGTATTTTGTCAGAATTTTCGTAACATATCAAAATCTTAAGACAACAAACAATGTTTTAAAAAGCGAATTAGAAGACGAACCGAAGATCTTCGTTTTTCTAATTTTTTCAGTTCACCCGGTTAATTTATAGTCAAGCTGAATTTTTTTATATATTAATAATTAAAAAAAATAAAATAAATTTTATTCTAGTGACAAATACAAAATGAGTGCAAATACCCATCAACTTTGGCGTACAAGTTATTCAAATAAGTATTCAAAATCAATTTAATAAGTCTAGAAAAAAATTAGTTCAAAAATTTCAAACGTGAGACCGTGGGCATTTTCTCTCCATCACTTTTTTATGATTATGTTTAATTGTTTACCTTTTGGATTTGTTAAGTTTATATTTGTATTTTTAGGATTTTTGTCTTCTTTATTATTATTGTCTTTGTAATTTTTAAGTTTTTAAAATTGGGAGTTTTTTCCTTTGTTAAGTGAACGAGGTCAACTGGTAATGATCGATCTGACGATTTAACCAATTTGAATAGACCAACTCCTCTCTAGGTTTTAAACGTAAAACGAACCGAACTTATCTATTTTTTAAACATTGATAACAAATAAATAATCATTCATATTTATAAATACACCTTAACAACTTCAAAATTTCCATTTAGGACTCTCTTCGAGACCTTTAAAAGCCCCTTGCTCACCACGTCTACTTAGCTAACCACACTCTTCCTCTTCTTCTTCTTTGAAACGTCAAAATGGAACCAGACACGCCGGCCGGAGTAGAGACGGCGGAGACGCTATGCCACTTCCTACGCACGGCTCTCTTCCTCATAAAGCACCGTTTCTCGTCCAAGAGCAAGCTCCTCCTCCACCTCCTCAAAACGACACGTGTCAAAGACCTCAAGAAGACCCTCTCCGACGCCGTACCGGTCTTCGTCCCCTCTCCGGCCGCCTGCCTGTCGCCCGACGACATTGCTGCCTCGTACATCTCCCCGCGCCCCCTCCGACACTACGAGTTCAGCTGCAGCAACACCCCAGCCAGCACCAACTTTCTCATGATCCGCCGCCGCCGGAAACGACGCCGCGTGGCCCTGGCTCCGCCGACAAGACGGTACCTGACTGAGTCGAACGCGTCGCCTTTGGTCGGCGGGACGGAGACGGAGGAGGGGTGCCACGTGGTGGACATGGAGGCGGCGAGGTTCATAGAGATGTTCCACAGGGAGCTGCGGTTGCAGAAGCTCATGGCTGGTCGCGAAGCACCTGATCCCTACCCCTATGGTTGACCCTCGACAGCTTCATCAATTGTGTACAATCGTGGCTTGTCTTTCCTCTGATTTTTTTTTAAATTTCAAAGAGAAGCTTACAACAATAGGACTTTACAAAAAGTCACAGTATTATTGTAAGAATTGGGTGGATTTAAGTGATTAATATTAGAACCATAATGA
>SOPF01025114.1:0-24244 GCA_012979155.1 Hypericum perforatum | reverse complement strand
GTGTGTAGTGTTATCATCGATGGGGGAAGTTGTGCTAATGTTGCAAGCACTACCATGGTGGAGAAGCTAGGGTTACTTACTGGAAGACACCCTAAACCCTACAAACTGCAATGGCTAAATGATAGTAGAGAAGTGCGAGTAGTGAAGCAAGTAATGGTGGCATTTCGCATTGGCAACTATGAAGATGAAGTGTTGTGTGATGTTGTACCGATGCAAGCTGGTCATCTTTTGCTAGGAAGGCCATGGCAATTTGATAGGAAAGTACATCATGATGGCTACACCAACAAGTACTCATTCATGCTTAAAAAGAAAATGATCATCTTGACACCTTTGTCACCATCACAAGTTTGTGAGGATCAAAAGAAGTTGCAACAAGAGAGTGATGAGAAAAGGGAGCAAGATAAGAGAAAAAAGAATGAGAGGAGAGAAGAAGCCGAGAAAAGGATGAGAAAAATGGCCAATGGAGAGGAAATAATTGAGAGATCAAAAGAAGCCGGAAAAACAGAAATTAGATCGGCCAATGAGAGAAAAACCGAGAGTTGGAAAAGGAGTTACTATGTGGGAGCAAGTGACATCAAGCAAGCATGTTTTGAGAAAAGGCCTATGATCTTACTTCGGTATAGAGAGGCACTTTTAAACACTAACAAACTTGAACCACATTTGCCTAGTATGGTTGTTTCTCTCTTGCAGGACTACAACGATGTATTTCCCGAGGAGCTACCACCTGGTTTGCCACCCATCCGAGGGATTGAACATCAAATAGACTTTGTTCCAGGAGCTACCATACCTAATCGGCCAGCTTATAGGAGTAATCCGGAGGAAACAAAGGAGCTTGAAAGACAAGTCAATGAGCTTCTAGAGAAGGGGTACGTACGAGAGAGCATGAGTCCATGTGCTGTTCCCGTCCTACTTGTGCCAAAGAAGGACAGATCATGGAGAATGTGTGTTGATTGTCGCTGATGAGAGGCATCTTGACATGCCTCCGATGCAATATAGTTTATGAAGTAGAGTTGTCGAACCCACAGGGATTGAGTGATGCCTTACTCGGCTTACTTACCAAATTTTAGGAATTTTATGACTTTGCTTCTTTGATTTGGTTTAGGTGGCAACTAACAAGCTAACACGCTTAAAATGAAAATGCAACCAACTTAAATCATGCAAAATCACAACAACAACAACAACAAAAGATTAATGACAAGCAAATTAAACAAAAGTGGTATGATACCAAAGATCACTTAAACAAAATTATGGTTTGAAAGGTTTATTAAGTTCGTATCACGATTTGGGTGTTTCAAGGCAACTAATCTATGCTCTCGCACTAGATTAGTCTAAGTTGATCTTTACCTAGGATTAAGTGAGCTCGATGTGCTCTCGCCCCCACAAGTCACTTAATCCTAACTAAACAACAACTATAAGTATCACCCTTTGGATAATCCATCACCAAGGAGGAGTCCACATCTCACGAGGCAACGAATCAACAAGTTAATATTTCGATCGAGTCTATCTCCTCTCGGTCTCAAGACTCGATTATTAACTTTGGTTCTAAGTGATCAAATTAGACCAAGCTTTAAGTCTTTTAACAAGTACATGAACCATTTTATTTTAACCAATCAAAACCATAAACAAGCTTAAGCTTTCAAGGCATCACACCACCAAGTAAACTACTCACACATATTTGTACAAAACATAAACAAAAATATACTTAATACTTAAACACACTTAACATACATTTTATTTACATGATGAGCAAGGAAAAGCAAGAATGGAAAAGGTAAGAGAGGTTTACAAATTCCAAGCACAAGCTTGGTTCTTCTTTTTCTTCTTCTTCTTCCTTCTCCTTCTTTTCCTTCTTTCTTTCTTCCTTTCTTTCTCTCCTTCCTTTGGTACGTTTTTCTTCTCTTACCTTGGCTGCCCCCTTTTGTTTTTTTAACTAACATAATAATACTAAGTCATATTACAAGCCAAAATTAACTTAACAACTAATTCTTTTACAAATATCTTAACAACTCTTCCATCCATGTTTCTAGATTTAGGACTTAGCAACAACAAGTTAAAAGAAGTGTAGCCATCCTTGTTCCTTTCAAGTCACAGCCATATTGAGTCATCTTATCCTCACAAATTGGCAGCCACGGATTTGGGCCAAGAAGCCCAAAGTTGGCCCAAATAAATCATCAAGTTTGGCCCACTCGGACAGAATCGGCCCATAATATTGGATCAAGCGGTTTCCCAACTTATACAACGAAACAGAAGACGCCCTTTGGACACGTTATACCTACTGATGTCTTCTTTTCAATGCCGCTGACGGCGCATCAATCCGACATTGGACGAGAAAGTTATGAATTTTTGAGTAGCAAGAGGTCAAGTCTGACACCCTCCACAGGTAGCTACGGTTTAGACCATTTCTTGCAACATTTTGCCTTGTCGAGTCCGTCATGCTTGCTTCTCGAGTTCTTGGTCGTGCCTCCTTAGATAATTGTCCATAAAGCTCCTAAAAAAGCAAGAAAACATAAGAAAAGCAAACAAACACGACAAAAGAACAGAATGTACAAAAACAAGACAAAGACATAGAAAACTCGTAAAAACGATAAGTAACAAACGCTAAATTTACACTAAAATGTACATAAGTAATGAGTGTTTTTGACACTCATCACACCCCCACACTTGAATCTTTGCTTGTCCCCAAGCAAGACTCAAATGCGGACAACAACAAAACAAAAATCACATAAACACACACAAACACAAAACGAGGTAAATACTTGGCAAGACTCGATCAAAACTTAACTTCCCTCAAAATCATCAACTTATATCAAAATCCGATCATACACCTAGTTAGTTCAATAATTTCAAAGCACAAAACACTACGAACTAATAGGCACCTTGACACTCTATTGTTTAAACAAGTGTTGACTCTATGTAAAAGACACTAGAAGGTTAAACTCTCGAGGATAGTAAAGTGTATCACTCATATAATGTGTATGGTCAACTTCCTATCACTCGCATACAGGTCAGTATCTCAAAGCATCCTACGTCCTACTCAGCACTATCTAAAAGTTGCAATGATTGGGGGGCTTTTTCATCGGGTTGTAATGGGGATAAAGGTCAGGGTGAGGTAAAAATATATATGGATAGTGGCTAAACCACCCAATCCGAGGACTTAATACAAGAACTAAGCAGTCACTCGACTATTCTAGAACATTCTCACCAAATATAATAATCATACACTCCCCAATATCCCAATATACTAACACCGAGAAGCCCAAGTTTCTCCTAGAAACATGCCTTATTGAATATCACATTCTTTTTCTTTTCTTTTTCTTTTCTTTTCATCTTTTTTTTTCTTTTTCTTGACTTTCTCTTTTCTTCTTTTTTTTTCACATGCCAAAACAACTATACATACTTAGCACGTTCTAGGTAAAAACTCGGCTTCTAACCTGGCCATAATACAAATCCCAACAAAAATAAACCAAATGAAACCCAAGCTACCAACTAATCCCAATACACAATCAAACATAAAAGTCCTCGAATCGGATGATCAACGGTAAGAAAGATGGACGATATAAGGTTTGTAGTCAGCTTCCTAATCTAAGATCAAGAAAAGGCTAGGCTCAAATGATTTAAACAACAGATATAATAGGGATTTTGTCTCTAAAGATCTAGGCTCAAATATCAAAGAATGCCCCATCATCTCACTAACTTCCACGCAACCTAGACTACGATAAGTACTAATAGGATGCCTCGATCAACTAACACTAGTATGCACCTCATGAAAAATAGAGACTGGTGTCTCATCCGTCGGCTAAAATCCTCACAAGGTACACTCAAAAACTCTCTAGTCTAGTCTACATAGTGAAACTACTCGTTTAATCAACCAAGTATGAGGTTTCCACCCATTCCTAGGCTTTGTGCTCGAATTAAATCCCATAACTAAGAGTTTGATAAAATTCTAAAACAAGTTGAAAATTTTTGAGGGGGGTCAAATTTTTGAAAAATTCTTGCCAAGTCTAAACCTACATATCATAGACACTCTAAACAAACTAAGAAAGGAAGATTCCTAGAAGGAACCCTCCCCCACACTTGAATGACACATTGTCCTCAAGGTGTCTAAAACACGCATACAAAAATACAAATATCACACAAAAGTAAAAACACAATCATGCAAGTAAGCTAAAACAAAGATAAGCAAACAAACCCACATGATAAATTGAAAACACCAAAGAGCAAATAAAGTAAAAGAAATAAAAAAAACTAAGGAATTAGGAGCTCCCTGTCAATTCTGTGCTGGAGGCTGCGGTGGAGAATGTGGTGCTAAAGTGAAACCAGCACCGAAGTTTTCAGCCCATTGTCGCATCCATGCCGCTTGCTCCCTCTGCTGCTCCATAAATGCTCGCTGCTCAGCGTAGAACACGTGTTGCTCCTCTATCTGCACTCTCTGGTGCTCTTCAATGCGAGCAGTCGATGACATCACATGCTGAAGCTGGACGCCATATTCCTGAAGCTGGTCTCTGTAGCCCTGTAGCTGCAACTGCATCGCAGCAAACTGGTCATGAAGATCTACCTGCGGGTGTGAAGACTGATGGCTGGGTCTAGCCTCGTCATGATGCTCTTCCTCCTCCTGCTCCTGAGGGTTAGGTGCTTGCACCGGCATTGGAATGCCTAATCTGGTAAGGGTAGCTAAGACCGCCTGGCGCTCCTCCCACGGCTTGTACTGCACTATCTCCACACTATTTCTTGTCATCGTCTTTTTGATCAGCTTACTACAGTTGACTTCATGTCTCCTAAACCAAACTTCTTGAATATTAAGAAAGGTATCAAATTGATGCTAGAGCCAAGGTTAATTAGTACTTTGACATAGGATGTTACAAGATCTTTGTGCATGTGCAAGTTTATTACGTATGCATGGGTTGCATGGGAATCACTCGGCCAGCTAGCTTGCTCATTAAATATTTGAGTTACACTTATTTACGCACTTTCCTTGTAATAATTAGGACATGATCGTTTGTTTCCTTGTTCGTTGCCAGAAGGGGTTTAGCAACTAATAATGAGGCATGTAATGGCAAGTTAGGGCGGTTCAATTATAGACATGGGAAGAGAAAGGTTGTAACAGCTAACGGAGGCTTTAATTCCGGCATGATTTTAGCTTGTTTAAAAATCAAGTAAGGAAAGAAAATAAAGGCATTATTGAATTTGAATCAAAATAACCTGATTGCTCAGAGCAAGTAAGGAAGCACACGACGTGCTTGTGAGTGTTTTTTAATTTTGCATCTAATTGGCTGTATACTCTTATGCAAACCTCGATCACCTTACGAGAGTTGGTGGTCGTTATATCTTGATCCTATCGCTCGAATTGATATCATCCATACATCACCAGGCTTGTCCTTATTTGATCAATTGAACTTGATCTTAATCTTAGTTCGTTTAATCAAGTTGGACCTTGCTGACTACGTTTCCCCTACGTCAAGTGGTATCAGAGCAAGATTACGATCAAATCAATTTCTATATTGATTTTCTTGAATGTTTAAACATTATCACCTAGTGTGTTGTGAGCGACCCCATCCATGATTTGATCCACAAGGTTACGTGATCTCCTAATCTGTGCCTCTAATATCAAACCAAGCTTTACTAAAAACCATGCACTATGGCTGATCCGAATGATCCACCAAGATCGGATGTGAACCAAAGGTTACGTGATCTCCTAATCTGTGCCTCTAATATCAAACCAAGCTCTACCAAAAACCATGCACTATGGCTGATCCGAATGATCCACCAAGACTGGATGTGAACCAAAGGATTACCAACTTGGAGACTTCAATCCAAGCTATTCTTGCACGCTTGGACAATTTGGCATTGCACCCACCTGCGACTCAACCTCCTTCTGTGGTGATGCATGACAATCCCATAAGAATTGAGGATAATGAATTAGATGATGATGAACTGCCTGTTGCTCGAGGTATAAACAGAGGCATGCGAGGCCATGGTCGTGGAGAAATAGGGCATGGTGCAAGACGTAAGGCACCAAGAAGGGATTTCAACTGATGTGAGGATTGGCAAAATGATCTATATAGATGTATTGATAGACTATTTAAGATGAACATAAAGAAGTTCTACGGAGATGTTGATGTAGATGCCTTTCTAAATTAGCTCGACTCGGTTGAAAAGTATTTCGATTGCATGGAGTTGACCGAGGAACAAAAGGTTAACTATGTTGCCTTCAAATTGGAGTCTGGTGCCGCAATTTTATAGCGAAAAGAACAAGAGTCACATCGTAGGAAAGGAGACATGCCAATCCGAGACTGGCCAACTATGGAGCAGGCATTGCGTGAAAGATTCCTTCCCATGGACTATCATCAATCTCTATTCTTACAATTCTTATCATGCATACAAGGAAGCAAGACCGTGGATGAATATATTGCTGAGTTTATGAGGTTGGCAGCCCAGAATGATGTAGAAGAACATGAAGATCAAATGATCGCGAGGTTTGTAGATGGGCGAAGCTATGAGGTTAAGAGTCAAATGTAATTCGACACCTTCTTGTATTTTCAAGAGGCTTGCAACAAAGCATGTAAAATTGGGGCTGCTTTAAAGAAAAAGAGAGGGGTAGCCAATCATTTCTCCTCTACAAGACAGCCCTCTAGTTTTGTCTACAGGGGAGAGAACGTTGTTGCCTCCACTACTAACCAAAGGGGGCCTCCTAGAGGTCGACCAGCCCCCACAAATGTTGATCCACCCTAGAGAAAGGGAAAAGAGGTGGCCACTAGCTCCTCCAACATTCGTTGTTTCAAGTTCAATGAGATGTGGCATCGATCAAGTGATTGTCCAAAGAGGAAGTTCGTGCAATTTTGTGAGAAGGATGAAGAAGAGGAAGATGCTTTCCTTTGTGCACCCGTTAAGGGAAGCAAAGAAGGGTCTCTTGAAGCCTCTGAGGATGATGGGGAGCAATATGGTGTGATGAGGAAATTGGCTTTAACCGTGGAAAAGAAAGATGCTACACAAAGACATAACTTGTTCCGCACTTGATGTCACATTGGCAAGGAGATTTGTGATGTGATCATTGATGGGGGAAGCCAAGAAAATTTCATAAGCTCGCACACCGTGGAGAAATTGGGCCTAAAGACCTCCCCTCACCCTGCTCCTTACTCAATAGGATGGGTACAATCTGGAGGAAGTATCAAGGTCAATGCATGGTGCAAGGTTCCAATTTCTATTGGACAATTCACGGATGAAGTTATGTGCGATGTAATCTGCATGGATGCATGCAACATTCTCCTTGGTAGGTTCTGGGAGTTTGATAACAAAGTGGTTCACAAGGGGGAAGAAAACACGTATGAAATACGTAAGAATGGCAAGCAATTTACTCTCTTGCCAAGAAAGCCGAAGATCATCAAAGCCAAGATGAGTGAATTCGCGTGTATAGTGACTCCCATGACATCAATTAAGGAAGCTCATCGTGCCTTGAAGGAGATTAATTGGTGTCAAGTGCTCGTAATTGATAACAACCAACTAGCTGAAGGAGATTCTTCTAGCTACCCTCCCGAGCTGAAAGCTCTCTTAAGGGAATTTTCTGATGTGTTCCCCATGGAACTACCAGAAGGCTTGCCCCCAATACGAGACATTCAACATCGTATTGATCTCATCCTTGGTGCTACCCTTCTGAACCTCCCTCATTATAGATTGAGTCTGAAGGAGCATAAAATTCTCAAGGATCAAGTTCAAGAATTACTAGACTGAGGGTCCATCCGAGAAAGTCTTAGCCTATGTGGAGTACCTGCCCTCCTAATTCCAAAGAAAGATGGCACATAGAGGATGTGCGTAGATAGCCGAGCCATTAACAAGATCATGGTGGGTTATAGATTTCCCATTCCAAGGCTCGATGATATGCTTGACAACCTGAGCATATTCTCCAAGATTAATCTAAAGAGCAGATATCACCAAATTCGCATTCGGCCAGGGGATGAATGGAAGACCGCCTTTAAGACCAAAGAAGGGTTGTTCAAATGGATGGTGATGCCATTCGACCTAACAAATACCCCTAGCACTTTTATACGCCTCATGCATCAGGTCTTGAAGCCATTGCTAGATAAGTGCATGGTTGTATACTTCGATGACATCCTGGTCTTCAGCAAGACAAAGCAAGAACACGTGAAAGATATGCGAGAAATCCTGAATTTGCTTTGCAAGAATGAGCTATATGCGAATGCCAAGAAGTGCAACTTTTAGCAAAAACAATTGCTTTTTCTTGGATTCATCATTGAGAAAGAAGGAATTCAGGTGGACAAGGCCAAAGTGGAAGCCATAAGAGCTTGGTCTCAGCCTCAGAATGTAAGCCAAGTAAGGAGTTTCTTGGGTCTTGCCTCCTTTTATAGGCATTTCATTCGTAGTTTTAGCATGATATCAGCACCTATTACTGCCTTATTGAAGAAGGGAAAGCTGTTTGAATGGGATGATGAGGCAGAGAAAGCATTCGTGACTCTGAAGCAACTACTTAGCTCCGCACCTTTACTTGCACTTCCTAATTTTAGCAAGTTATTAGAGGTAGATATGGATGCCTCTAGAGTGGGCATAGGTGCAGTTCTTTCTCAAGAAAATAGGCCTATTACATTTTTCAGTGAGAAACTAAGTGAGCATAGGCAGACTTGGAGCACCTATGAAAAGGAATTTTATGCAGTGTTACATGCTCTCAAGACGTGGGAGCATTACTTATTCGACAAGGAATTTGTCCTTTACTTGGATCACCGAACCTTGAAATTCCTAAGTGATTAGACGAGACTCTCAAGTCCCATGCATGCAAGGTGGTCAACTTTTCTCCAGAGATTTCCTTTTAAAATTGCTCACAAGAGTGGTAAGACAAACCAGGTTGCTGATGCCCTTAGTTGGAGAGCCTTGTTACTCATGGAACTTAAAGGAGAAATCACAGCCTTTGATTGCCTTCGAGACTTGTACGAGGGTGACGAAGATTTTAGTGCCATTTGGGAAAGGTGCAAAGGAGGCAAAGGTACGGACGATTATTATGTTCATGAAGGGTACCTCATGAAAGGTAACCAACTTTTTGTACCTAAAACATCTCTACATGATCATTTTGTGTGGGAAATGCACGGAGGAGGCTTATCTGCACACTTAGGACGTGACAAAATAATTGCTATCCTAAATGCTCGTTTTTTATTGGCCATGGATGAGAAAAGATGTTGAGCGCATGGTTAGACACTGCCGTGTGTGCCAAGAAACCAAGGGCCAAGTCAATAACACCAGGCTCTACACTCCTCTTTCGATTCCTAAGCAAGTGTGGGAGGACCTTAGCATGGATTTTGTGCTTCGTCTACCTCGCACACCCCGTGGTTTTGACTCTATTTTTATGGTTGTAGACAGGTTGTCAAAGATGTCCCACTTTATCCCATGCCGCAAGACAACAGATGCCATGGGAGTTGCAAGACTTTTCTTAAGAGAAGTGGTGCGCCTACATGGAGTCCCTAGCTGAGTTTGCTTACAATGAGGCTGTACACCGATCTACAGGCCAATCCCCTTTCTCCTTGGTCTATATTAATTTTCCTAATCATCTTGTGGACGTATCCAGCATTCGCAAACTCCAAGAGCCAATGCCACAGTTGTATCTTTTGTGGAACATACGCAAGAAGTTCTAGAGACCGTGAGGAACAGATTGAGCAAGACATATGCCAAAGAGAAAACAAGAGTGGATGCAAGTAGACAATTGCAAATTTTTCAACTAGAAGAAGTAATGGTGTACTTCAGGAAGGAACGGATGCCTACTAATTTAGGTAGCAAACTACAGCCAAAGAGATACAGACCCTACAAGATTTTGAGAAGGGTGAATGATAATACTTACATGGTGGACTTGCCCGATGAATTTGGCATCTCCAAAACATTCAATGTGGCAGATCTATCACCTTATTACAACCCGTTGCCTTTGCCTTCATGACTTGCAACTCGGGACGAGTTGGTTTTCAAGAAGGGGAGGCTGACGTAGGATGTTACAAGATCTTTGTGCATGTGAAAGTTTGTTACATATGCATGGGTTGCATGGGAATCACTCGGCCAGCTAGCTTGCTCATTGAATGTTCAGGTTACACTTATTTGTGCACTTTCCTTGTAATAATTAGGACATGATTGTTTATTTCCTTGTTCGTTGCTAGAAGGGGTTTAGCAACTAATAATGAGGCATGTAATGGCAAGTTAGGGCAGTCCAATTATGGACATGGGAAGAGAAAGGTTGTAACAGCCAACAGAGGCTTTAATTCTGGCATGATTTTAGCTTATTTAAAAATCAAGCAAGGAAAGAAAATAAAGGCATTATTGAATTTGAATCAAAACAACTTGATTGCCAAGAGCAAGTAAGGAAGCACACGACGTGCTTGTGAGTGTTTTTTAATTTTGCCTCTGATTGGCCACGTACTCTTATGCAAACCTCGATCACCCTACAGGAGTTGGTGGTCATTATATTTTGATCCTATCGCTCGAATTGATATCATCCTATCGCTCGGAAGTTGGACCTTGCTGACTGCGTTTTCCCTACGTCATACTTTCTGAAATGTTTCACCTCTAATAGAATAAGAAATGGTGAAGCTGCCTGGATCACTCATTTTGTGTGATAAATCATGACTTAGAACTGCACTATAGTCCCTGGTCAGCGGGATAACCTTGAAATCATCAATGTATTTTTTCTTTGAGATGAACTCCTTGATCCACTTCCTGTAAGTAGGCATCTGATCAAATGCATCAAGAAGTAGAATACTGATATGGAGGTTCTTGAATAATTCCAGAAACTTCTGAGAATTGGGGTGAGATGCCTGCTTGTTCACCCTTTGAGGAAAAGGTGGAGGAGGATATCGTTTCTCTTGGCTCGCTTGACAGTGTCTATTGTGGACGTGTTCTTCTTGACAGCTATAGGAGGCACCCAGAGTTCTTCTTCTTCTTCTTCACTTGCTGATTTTCCTGGGGTCTTAGTTGCTGGATTTACAGTGTTCTTTCCCTGATCTAAACCACTCCTAGTTGTGATTGCCTTGCACTACTCCTGTTTGGTAGGTGGGGCTTCCGTATTGCTTGGGAGTGTACCTGGCTGCCTTGCATTCAGCTGAAGTGCGAGCTGACCAATCTAAATTTCTAGATTTCTAATCATAGCTTCATAACTGAGAACCTGCTTTCTCAACTCATCTTCATTCCTACGATCTTGCTAGGGCGGTGCTTGTTATTGCCACTTCTATTGATATAGCTAAGGTTATAGCGGTGGACCTTGAGCATTGCCAGCAGCCATAGGTGGTTTCTGTTGTTGACATACCTACTGACCTGCATTGTTTCTCCATAAAAAATATGGGTGGTTTCTCTAACCCGGGTTATACATAGCAGAATACAGATCATTGTTCTTGTTCGTGATGTAGGAACATCTTGAATGCCAAGTGTGGACCAGCTCGGAAGAAGACCAGCTCGGAAGAATAAGGCCAACAGCCACGCCAAATTACTAGATACATGGTTCAGATTCATTCATTTACTTTGGTACATGTTTGTTATTTCAGATTCATGTAATTGTGTCTCTTGGTCGAGTAGGCTTTATGACCAACCAAGAGCACTTATTTCCTTTATAATGTATGATCAAATGCATGAATAAACAATATTGAGTGAATTGAGATTGTTCTCTGAATTACCAAGTGTAATTGTGTGCATGGATTTGCAAGAAGATATGCATGGATTTGTATGAACAGCCCGAGTTGCCCTAAGCTGGCCGTTCAATCCATTCGAACCCCTTAGTTTATTCAACAAAAGTTGGGTAGTCTAAGTTCGATCCTTTAGTTTTTCACATCTACACTATTTGATCAAATCAATTCTGCTATGCTACATCAAGTGGTATCAGAGCTTCTGGCCGAGATCATCTCGATTTCTACATTGAGAGGAGAGGGAGAGTTTATTCATTATAACTGCAGAGAGTTGTGAGAGACCTAAACACAAACCGTGCAACAAGGTTACGTGATCATTGATCCGTGCCTCAATTTCCTACCTAGCACCACCAAAATCCGATCATGGCCGCACCAAATGAGCAACAACGACTAGATACGAATCAAAGAATTACCAACCTTGAGATAACCATGCAAGCCATTCTTGCACGCCTCGACGCTTTGGTAATACAACCACCCACGGCACAACATCAAGATGCCCCAATTCATCAAGTAGAGAAAGATGATGTTGATTAGGATGCTACACTTCTGCCAAGAAGGGGAGGGCAAGGTGTTCAAGGGGCAAGAGGCCGAGGACGTGTGTGATACTCGGAAAATTAGTTGGTCGGTTTGTGTCATATCAAGATAATTGCATTGGACATGTGATTTAAAGTGTACAAGTATGTGAAAGGATGTCATTAGATTTTGGTTTCAACAAGTGCAATGCCTTAGTGAATTTTTGACTTGTTAAGTAGTTGCTCATTTTCGGACAGATTGACCTGCTTGTGGTTTAATGGCCATAACTTCTTCAATATGGGTCCAAAATGAGAAATTCCAAGTGATCCTGAAACTAGACATGTTAAGGAACAAACCATTTGACTACAGGATTGTATAAAAACCAAAGGAAAGTCGTCAAGGGAGAGCTACTTGCTTGGGGATGAATTTGATTGGACCTCAAGTTCTTTGTTTGTTACCTAGATTAAGTTGAAGAGGGGGTTTTCTTGTGATTGGACCTCACCCACCTCTTCACATGGCTCAGAATATATATTGGAGAGGCAGAGCACTTATCCTCTTAGTCACAAAACAAAACTTGAGAGAAAAGAGAGAAAGGGCTGAGAAAGAGGAAAGAGGAAGAAGTAGACAGCTTGACAAAGATTTGATCAATAAGCATAGATCCGTTCAGTTTTGGACTTAAAACCCCTGAAGTGAGTTGTAGAGGACATCAATACCTTTCTTTTGGTATATCATAGGAGGCTTTTGGATCAGCAAATCGACGGAAAAGTTGATTTGAATTGAACTGCTGTTAAACAAGCACACAGCTAAGGGTTTCGAGAATAAAGTGAACGGTAAGGATATAGAATGGGAATTTGGCTATGAAATTTTGGAAGCTTATACATAGATCTATCTGCTTTCAAATGGTCTGAAACATATATGATTTGGATGAAGGATTCATCAGAAAATCATTTTTGACTCACAGGCTGTTCACTGAGGTGGTCAATGAGTGAGGTAAAGAAGAACGGTTTGGTAAGATTGCTTAAAATCTGATTTTGACTTGGGTGTATTAGAACAGATTATTAAGTACTTGATAAGCTTTTGGAATATGTATTATATGTGTGAATTGGTTGAGAGAAACGTCTTGTGCATGCTTTTGAAGTTTAGACAGTGTGGTTGTGTTCATGGCTGAGCAAGTTTGAGAGTTGAGTTTGATAAGTGGATTCTTTTGAATTCTGAGGTTAATTGTTGGTTCTGAGATGTTGAGTATATACAGGGGAGTTGTGTTGAAGTGAGGTTTGGGTTTTGTTTAGTATGTTTGAGTAATGTTGGGTGGTTATTTGCGGTTGGCCTTGCGATGGAACTTGCTATGTGCTTCGTTGACATTTGATTTGGCAAAACAATTATTGGTGTATGTGCTTAAGATCAAAAGTGACTATCTACAGCATGTATGCATGTTGGTACTTGGTATGGAACCAAGTGTTCAAGGGATTTGAGCTATTGGTTGCATTTGGATGAGTTTACGATGATAAATTACAAGTGCGTTTAGATTGGTTGTTTTGAAGCGTTGGAGGTGAATTGGTTTTGGAAACCAAGAGTTAACCTCGTTATGTGATTTTGGATTATTGTTCAGATTTCCAACGTTGAAGACACTTCGAGTGGAAGGAGCATCGGATTTGGAAATTGACGCTTTCAAATGCTATTTGTCTGAGTAAGAGGATATCACATGATAACTTTGGTTGTGTTTGATATGTGTTTATTTCGGATCTTGATTGTGTGCTTCACATGCATATGGTTTGGTTCATGTTACATTTGGACATATTTATGATTGTGTGAGGCATGTGACATTTGTGAACAGCCGGCTAGAGTGCTAGCTCGGGGCTAATTTGTTTTGTCTGATGGATGTGATTCTGGACCATTGGTTCATCTATTCTGATAAGATGTGTTTCTGTGTGAGAGAAATGAATGGGTTTTCCCATACTAACCGAGGATGTTAGTCTATGAGCTCATAGTTTTAGGGGCATCACTAGTTCACATTTGTATACTATCGCTAGCTTATATTTGTTGTAAGCTATCAGTAGTTTACATTTGTATGCTAGCTTCTGTTATTTGTGAAGGAATATCTGTTTGGCCATTTGGATGCCTCTAGTCACCAGAAGATGTGACAATACAAAACCTATTCATAGCTCTATGTGTTTGTGTGTGTGAGTTGATATTATGTTTAATAATAGCAATTGATGATCATGCATTTTGATTTGAGTGAAGTCGAGCATGATTAAGTTCTGTTGCATCTATAACTAATATATTATGTTCTATTCCCTTGCTAAGTGCCTTCGGACACTTACTCCTTACAAATCTATCTCAGGTTCTCAGAGGTTTTAGATCGTTTTGAGTGTTCAGAGTTTATGGTACCAGTCTAGCTCTTTCTCTTTCAAGGGCTACTTTTGAGGTCTCTGGATGATGCCATTATCTTCTTCTATATAGACGCTCCGTAGTTATAAAGCTTTTGAGATGTTGTTAGTTGGCCTTTTGGAGATGTTTTGTTTATGTTTGGTTTGTAAATTAATTTGGTTTGCTTTTAGTATGGTGATAAGAGACCTTGAGGGTTTTGTTGATAATTCGTCTTCCGCTGGATTTCATATATTGTGAGACTGTTTTGAGGCTTACTAGACTTGCATTGTGTCGTCAATATGTCACGAAGTCTAGTGGCGGTCACTGACCTCAGATTAGGTCGTGACAATGTAGAGGACGTGGTGAAGATATACGCGCTCCTAGATGTGAGGAATGGGAGAATGAACCATATAGACATATAGATCGGCCATTCAAGATGAACATCGAGAAGTTCTACGGAGATATGGATGTAGAGGGTTTCCTAAATTGGCTTGACTCAGTTGCAAAATACTTTGATTGCATGGAACTCATGGAGGAGCAGAAGGTGGGTTACGTGGCTTTCAAGTTAGAGTCAGGAGCCTCTATTTGGTGGCGTAAGGAGCAAGAAAGTCAAAGAAGGAGAGGAGATCTACCCATCCGACATTGGCCTTTGATGGAGCAAGCCCTAAGGGAGAGATTTCTGCCCGCAGATTACCATCAAACCCTTTACACGCAATTCTTGACGTGTGTGCAAGGAAATAGGTCTGTGGATGATTATGTGACAGAATTCATGAGGCTAGCAACATGAAATAATGAAGAAGAAAATGAAGATCAAATGATCGCACAATTCGTGGATGGATTGCACTACGCAGTAAAGCAACATATGGAGTTCGATATGTTTCTTTATTTTCAGGATGCATGTGCTAAAGCAAGAAAGATCGGTCTGGCTTTGAAGAAGAAACGTGTGGTTTCTAATTGCTATTCAGGACAAGGAGGATCATCAAGTTACAATAAGACTTCGGGCAAGTTAGCAAGTCAAACCGATGATCCGAAGGCATCCAGCAAGCCTAAAGATGCTCCTGAAAGTTTGCACAGAAAAGGAAAAGAAATTACATCCAACACAGCCTCTAAATTGCGTTGTTACAAGTGCAACAAACTTGGACACATCTCAAGTGATTGTCCACTACAAAAGTTCAACCAACTGGTTGAACAAGGCAATGAAGAGGAGGAGAATTTGGGTGTGTATGTTTGTGGCCCTATTGAAGCAAGTGATGAAGAGGATCGTGATGATTCTGAAGATAGCGAAGAATATTGTGCCATGCTAAGGAGGTTAGCACTTGCTACGAAGAAAAAGGATGAATCACAACGACACAATCTATTCAGAACACGATGTCACGTTGAAGAAAATATATGTGATGTGATCATCGATGGAGGGTCACAAGAAAATTTTGTAAGCAAGCAAGTGGTTGAGAAACTCGGTCTGAAACCTACTCCTCATTCGGAACCTTATTTGATCGGGTGGATCAAATCAGGAGGAGGAATCAAGGTTAACTCAAAGTGTGAAGTTCCAATTTCTATTGGAAAATATGAAGACAAGGTCGTATGTGATGTGCTTGACATGGACGCATGTCATATTCTGTTGGGACGTCCTTGGGAGTTCGACAACAAAGCCTTACATCACGGAGAAAAGAACACCTACGAAGTAAAGAAAGGTGGGCAATACTTCACTCTGTTACCAAGCAAGCCGAGGAGAAGCAAGATCAAGGTGAATCATACCGTGCGAACTTCAAATTTGATAACCTCTCATAAGCACATGCTTGCGACCATAAAGGAATTTGGAGGTTGTCATGTGCTTGTGGTACGTGACATGCATGATCATGAAGAAAGCTGGGATGCTTTACATGCACACGTGAAGAAATTGATGCAAGAATATCCAGAGGTTGCTCAAGGGGAATTTCTGAATGGCTTGCCACCATTGCGTGATATCCAACATGCCATTGACCTAGTCTAGGGTACTACATTGCCTAACCTTCCACACTACCGATTGAGTCCCAAAGAAAACCAAATCCTACGTGAACAAGTCTAAGAACTTTTGGAGAAAGGTTTTATTTAGGAGAGTGTGAGTCCATGTGGAGTACCCGCACTTCTTATACCAAAGAAGGATGGTTCGTTGCGTATGTGTGTTGACTCTAGAGCAATCAACAAGATCACCATAAGATATAGATTTCCCATACCAAGGTTGAATGATATGCTCGATAACTTGAGTGGCTCCACCATATTTTCAAAGATCGACCTCGAGAGTGGCTACCATCAGATCTGTATTCGACTAGGAGATGAGTGGAAGACAGTGTTTAAGACAAGGGATGGATTATTTGAGTTGCTTGTCATGCCATTTGGATTGATGAACGCTCTAAGTACCTTTATGCACCTCATGCACCAAGTGTTGAAACCCTTTCTGGATCAGTTCGTGGTCATATATTTTGATGACATTTTGGTGTATAGCAAGTCAGAGCAAGAACATCAGGAGCATTTAAAGCAAGTCTTTGAGGCGTTACGTGCAAATGCTTTGGTGATCAACCTGAAGAAATGCTTGTTTTTGAAATAAAGTGTTCTTTTCCTAGGGTTTGTTATGGGAAGAGAAGGCGTGCACATGGATGAAGCAAAGATTGATGCAATCCAAACGTGGCCAACACCTACAAATGTTAAACAAGTACGGAGCTTCTTAGGGTTGGCAAGTTTCTATCAATGTTTCATTCGAAACTTCAGTGTTGTAGCCGCTCTATTGATCGCCTTGTTATTGACCTTCCTTCCGAGTTTGGAGTGTCTTGCACATTCAATATGGCTGATTTGTCACCCTATTTTGATGAATTTTCTCTTCCATCCAAATTGGCTGCTCATGGACAAGCTCGTTTCCAAGAAGGGGAGGATGATGTTGGAACATCTTAAATGCCAAGTGTGGACCAGCTCGGAAGAAGACCAACTCAGAAGAATAAGGCCAACAGCCACGCCGAATTACTAGATTCATGGTTCAGATTCATTCATTTACTTTGGTACATTTTTGTTATTTCAGATTCACATAATTGTGTCTCTTGGTCGAGTAGGCTTTATAACCAACTAAGAGCACTTATTTCCTTTATAATGTATGATCAAATGCATGAATAAACAATATTGAGTGAATTGAGATTATTCTCTGAATTACCAAGTGTAATTGTGTGCATGGATTTGCATGAAGATATGCATGGATTTACATGAACAGCCCGAGTTGCCCTAAGCTGGCCGTTCGATCCATTCGAACCCCTTAGTTTATTCAATGAAAATTGGGTAGTCTAAGTTCCATCCTTTAGTTTTTCACATCTACACTATTTGATCAAATCAATTCCGCTGTGCTACATCAAGAATCAGAACAAACCTTATTCCGCTGTGCTACATCATTTGGTATTAGAGCATTGCGAGATCCATTTTAATTTCCATATTGAGAGTGAGTTTTCTTCCCCTAAATTTTGTCCCCTAAGATGTCAATCTGGTTCGATCTTGAAACATCAACAAGATTGGGAAGAATAGAGGCCTTGGTTCAATCTTACACGATTGAATAAGATTGCTGGACAGCCAATAGTGCAACCACCTTCGGTTGAAGAAGTTGTGACATCAGATGCTCCAATTGTTGCTCCAAAAGAGGAAAATCAGGTTGTTAAAGAGACTTTGCTCTGGAAAGAGTTTGGTCATTTCTCGGCAAATTTATTTGATGCTGACCATCTCAACAATGATGATTTAACACTGATACACATAAAGGAGTTGTTTGATGAGTCATCAACCTTATGGCAGAATGGAGTTTTGTTTCTTGCTTCCATGGAAAAGCATACTCAAGGTCATATGCATGAGAATGAAGTATTTTATGAATTTGAAGTTCAGCATATTGATTTTCTTGGCATTGATTACTTTGAGTATATTCGTGGATCTCCTTTGGTTAATGTGTGGAATAATCTGAAATCTGTTGAAAGGAGGTCTAAAGAGTACGAGATTGCCATGGTGTGCTCTAATGTTTTGAATTCCAAGTATTTGTTCTGCTGGAAGAGAAGGAACCAAGTGCAACCAAGAAATTCAAGTGCTATTGCTGGTTTTATGATGATCCTCTATGAAGGAAGTGCACGTGATGTCCAAGCAAGACTTACCATCATCAACTCGGGATGAGTTGAATTTTCTTAAGAAGGGGAGGATGATGTAGGATGTTTCTCGAATGCATGTGATTGAATGAAAGAAGATTGATAATTTTTGTATCCCTTGTTGGTCCATCAAGGAAGGCCCATTATCTTGCACATTCTGGCCCATTTTGCATGAGTAATTCGTCCAACATCCTTTTACTATAATAGAAGTACAATGAACCTTTATTCTGATGTAATAAGTAGTCATTTAGTGACAATAAGTTGTAATAAATGCCATTGTAATCAGATTCCTTGAATTCTGAAAGGCCTAGAACTTTAATGCCATTTTTATTTTCGTTTTTACACTTCCTTATTAATAGAAACGTGATTATGTAAAGAAGAACATGTTGAATGAATTGAATTAAGTTTATCTCAGAATTACCAAGTGTAATTGATATGCATGGATTTGCATGTTTGCATGGATTTGCGAATGTTTCTATAGATTGGCCCTCTTTATTGGCTGCTTGTAGACTCAAGCAAACACTTAAACCAATTCGGAAGGATTAGTTTAGGTGATCTATCCTTTAATTTTTGTTCATTTCATACCTTGTTCGAACATCCCTTACATTTGGACCATTTAAACACAATCAGAACAAACCTTATTCCGCTGTGCTACATCAGTTTGTATTACCCACATAATTTACAAATTCAGCTAACAAAGAGCATGTATCAGTAATATGAGTCCCAGTACAAATTTTGCAAACCTAAGCGGGTGGGGATAATGGTAGAGCATATGTGGCTTGGACCAACTGTGTGAGTGTAGTCACCTATGCTTTGAGCATAGTGATCTCACTATTGTCCTGCACTGCAGCCACTTTCTTCCTTTCTACTCGATCTCCCCACTCATGATTGACTGTCGAGCAATGATCTTTGAAAGTTTGGATGTTCTTTGCAGGGTTTTCTGAAGGATTGCCCCCAAACTGATTTCTTTGAACCATGTTGATAAGGCTAGACTTGATCTCAAAGTTGTTGGCCTCAACAGTTGGGTACTTAATACTGGTTCAAAGGTCAACCAACCTCGGGTGCATCTTCCTTCTCCCATTGTTGTTTGCAGGAGCATTGATTGCTTGGTTCTGATCTGCCATTTCTTCCTCATGTCTGTTCCTTCTTCTTGAGCAAAAACTTCGTCCAATTTCTGGATCGTATTCAAAGAGTAGTTGATTGGCAGGATGGGTATGTAGCATACACCTCCTACACCCTCACTAAGCTGCAAAACTCCATAAAGAGGATCAAGTGTAGTGATGAATACAAAAGTGTAAGAAGGCTTAGTCTCAAGATTAGGAAAAATGTATCCGATATTAAAGACAGGTTGATTAAATCTGTCCCCGACAATGGTGCCAAAAACTTGATACGATAAATATCGGGGCTAAATTATGTGCAAGAGAACACAATCACTCAAGTAGTAGAATAATAAGTAAGATCATCTCCATAGGGACAAATTAATCAATTCTTCAATTACCGGATGGTGAAATCCCAAGTCTTAATCTAAGAAGTTAAGAACAAATGGTTGATCAATAATTAATATTACGAATCATTAACGAACCTAGGGTTGTCAATCCTAAACTCGAATAGCGATAAAATAAACTAACAAATAACTGGATGTGATCTGTGCTAGAACTATGGTTGTCAATCTTAATCCAAGCAAACAACACAAATCACTCAACCAAAGATTAGTCAGGCAACTGAATGAAAAGATAGCTCATGACTACAAAGTATGAAAATACCGCATTGATTAGAGACTTGAGTTGTTGATCACGATCCTTGAAGATAAAAGCAATTGAATTGAAAGTAAATGTAACTTGATTGAACCTTGTGCTAAAGCCATTAAGAGTTTGTTACAAACTAGGTCTTTACACCTTATATAGTTCATAGGAAAAGAAAACCAAAAATGGGAAAAATCCTAACTAAACTAAACAGTCTAAAAAGTCTTCTGGGGCCCAGCCAGTGAATGTTGGCTACACCTAATGAACACTGAGATTCAGTCTGTCCCACTCTAGTGAACGCTGGCCAAACCCAGCAAATGCTACCTAAAATGCTACAAACCCAGCAAATGCTACAAACCCAGCAAATGCTACAAACCCACACATCGTCTTCTTCGTCTCCACCATCCAAGCTCCTACAAAAACATCCAAACCTTGACAATTATCATGCTCCTTGACATAAGACATAAACATAACGAAATACAAACTAACACACGACAAAATCTACCTAAAATGCAAATAAAAATATAATTAAACACAAGGATTTGTGTGTACGTTTACACGCACATCAGTATGCATCTGCTCAAAGGCATCAATAAGTAGAATGTTGATATGGAGATTTTTTTGATAGTTCTAGAAACTTCTGATAGCTTGGATGAGATACTTACTTGTTCACTCTTTGAAGAAAAGGTGGTGGAGGATATCTTTTTTCCTATGTAGCTTGGTAGGCTCTGTCATGGATTTGTCTTTATCTACTGCTATAGGAATCATTATTCCTATTCGTATTACCCATATAAAAGAGCAATTATTAGTAACATGAGGTCCATTGTAGATTTTGTAAACCTGAGCAGGTGGTGTAAATAGTAGTGTGAATGTGGACTGAACTACCTATGTAAGAGCTGCCACTTGTGCTTAGAGGGAAGCTATTTGGTTGTTGTCTTGTACACTGGCCACTTTCTTCCTTTCTGTTCGCTCGCCCCACTCATGATTGTTGGTAGTCATGGCTTCGATGATGTGTGTTTGGATGACATCTATTGTGGATCTAGATTTACTCAAATTTGTGGATCACATCTATTGTAGAATATTTGGATGAGCATCCAATCAGGAATTAAATGGTGTGGGAAGTTGTAGAGTAGCCCTTTGTAGCGATACCAGGCCTCATGTAGAGATTCACCACCCTACTACTTGAATTGAGAAATTTTGTTATGTAGTTGAGTGGTTTTACCTGGTGGGTAGCAATTCAAGTCCACCCACTCTCTAGGAGCATCCTTTAAGCTTTGCTTGAATAGTCACAATTTGATGGCATCTACTGGGACTCCATTGTATTTAACTGTTGAGCAGTGGTATTCAAAAGTTTAGATGTGCTTCGTGGGATTTTCTAAAGGAGAGCCCCCGAACTGGTCTTGATAAACCATCTGAATAAGGCTGGTCTTGATCTCAAAGTTGTTAGCTTCTATAGTTGGGTACGCAATGTTGGGCCTAAGATCAGCCAGTCTAGGGTGTGTTTGCCTCCTCACATTGTTAGCTGGGACATTGACTACCTATCTATCTCCCATCTTGTCATTGTGATAATTCCTTCTTCTCAAACAGAAAGTTTGTTCAATCTCTAGATTGTACTCAAGAACGGGTTGGTTATGAGAAGGGGTTTGGGCATACACCTCCTACACTCTCACTAAACTACAAAACTCAACGAAGAGAATCAAGCAGAATGATGAATAACAAAAATGTGGTAAAGCTTAGTCTCAAAATCAAGAAAACTATATCCAATATTAAAGATAGATTGATTCAAATCTGTCCCTGACAATGGTGCCAAAAACTTGATACAATAAATCTTAGGATAAAAACTTGTGTAAGAGAACATGATCGCACAAGTAATACAGTAGTAAATATGATCATCTTCACGGGGACAGAAAAATCAATTCTCTAATTACTGGATTGTGAATTCTCAATTTTAATCTAAGCAATTGAAACTAAGTGATTGGTTATTAATTCTAATGCTACGAATCGTTACGCAAACCTAAAGTAATCAATTCTAAATTCGAACAACGATCAAAACTAAATCAATAAAAGTATGTAGACAACATCTGTGTTATGAATCAAGGGCATCAATCTCAATTCTTAACACACAATATGTATTAGTCAAACAATGAATAACCAAGAAGATGAATGAAAAGATAACTCTTAATTACAAGATATGAAAATACCTTGTTGAATGAAAACCTAAATTGTTGATTACAATCCTATGAATAATACAATAAATGAAAGCTAAGAGTAATTTGTCTTGGGTAAAAGCTATCAAGTATTTTTCTAGCCCTAGGCTTAAAGCCTATATATTGCCAAGCCGAAAATACCTAACTAATAACCTTGCTAAACAGGTAAAACGCTAATCCCCAAATAGGCTAAAATTCTATTTTCCCAACGACCACTGGCTTCTTTACCCATAATACCCCCACTGACCACTGAGTGGGCCAATGACTGCTGGCCATTTAGATGCACTTTTTGTAACCCCCCAACAACCGTAGGCCTCTTAGATGTGCTTTCTTTGTCGACTCTTCGCGCGACCTCATCGATCCTCGCCCGACTCGTCATTCTTTCCGACTACCTTCAAAAGCACAAGAAACTGACAGATATCCCAGTTCTTGATACAAAATGGCAATACAACTTAAAGACACTCAAAACATGATTCGAACCTACACAACACACGCCTTACACACACCCGTCTAACGCAAATTAGACATGTGCTCACACGCACATCAATAAGGCAAGAAAATGTTCAAAAAGGCATGAAAAGCAAGAAAAGATAAAAAAAGGCAATACAATGCAAAAAATGGCATGTAAATGCACGAAAAAAGCATAAATAGATAATAATCAGCTTTGAAGAGCAAAAAAAGGAGCAAAACAGCAAGAAAATGCATGAGATAATAAAAAAAGATAACAAAAAGTGGAAAAATGTAAGAAATATAAGTATAGGTATGAATATGAGTGAAAAAATAAGTAAATGCAAGAGAAAGCAAGAATCGGCAAAAAAGAAAAGAAAAGGCGAGAAGAGACAGAAAAAGGGGAGACAAGACAAGAAAATGCGCAAAAAGGCATGAATAGATAACAAAATTGCAAAATGGAAAAAAAGGCCAATAAAGGCACGAAAAAGCATAAATAGACAATAATAAACTATAACAGTAAGAAAAAGAGCATAATAGCAAGAAAATGTAAGTGGTAATAAAAAAGATAACTAAAAGTGCACAAATACAGAAAATATAAGAATAGGCATGAAAATGTACAACAAAGGCAAGAGAAAGTAAGAAAGAATAGGCATGAAAAGGAAAGAAAAGTCAAAAAGAGATACGAAAAGGCAAGAAAAGGAAAGTAAATGGGCAATCTGGCAAGAAAAGGTAACAAACAGCAATACAATACTAAAAAGGGCGAGAAAATGCACAAAAAGGCAAAAAAAGACAATGAAAACACTAAAAGGAGCATAATGGAAAGCAATACCCCGTAAATGTACAAAAAGGCAAAAATACCAATAGTAACATATAAATAGCAAGAAAATAAAAGTCATAATAAAAAAAGACAACTAAAACTGGAAAAATGCAAGAAAATGTAAGAATATGCATGAAAATATAAAAAGGAAAATAAAGGCACGAGAAAGTAAGAATAGGCACGAAAAGTAAAGAAAATGTAAAAAGAGACATGAAAAATAGAAGAAAATGCATGAAAATGTGCAAAAAGGCATGACAACATAACAAAGGGCAATACAATGGAAAACACTAAAACTTGCTAAATGAAAAGAAAAGGAAAGAAAAGGTAAAAAGAGACACAAAAGGAGAAGACA
>SOPF01025113.1:20499-49421 GCA_012979155.1 Hypericum perforatum | reverse complement strand
TTGTCTTCGGTCTTGACAACACTTCAGCTTGGTACTCGCCTTTTGGGTAAACTTCGGATTGGTGCTTGCAAGTTAATGGGAGGTCCCTACATCATCTTCTACCCCATTCCTTTTTCTCTCTCTCTCCCTCGAACCCTAAAAAACCCGATGAGCCTCCACCCACCACCGCGAGCAAATGACGGCGATTTAAAATTCCGAGTCAAGATGGTTGTTGTACATGGTATCATCGTGACCGCTGAGTCAAGACGAGTCGATTCGAGCTCAGGGAAGAGATTCCTGTCGTTAGAGTTCCGAGCTTCAAATGCTCATAACTTTTGATTCCGGTAACAACAATACCGAAACTAGGTATTGACGTGTTCGGAATGACGAAGGGAACATCTTAAAATAGGTTTCGCATTTTGATTTGGCTGGATTTGGTCAAAAATTGATTGAGAATGAATTGAAGGAAAAGGGGAAATCGGGGTTAGGTTTTTCAATTTGGGGGTGGAAAATTACACTTTAGTCACTTAATTTTTGCATGAGACCAAACAATCCAGAACGACCAGAAAATTTCAGAAAACCGCTCGGTTGACTAAAATCAATTTAAAAAATACCCAAAAACATTCTGGGATAATTTTTAAATATAATCAACTCGATTATTAACATAATTAATCATGTTAAACCCAATATAACATCAAGAACATGTAAAAACAAGGCTCTGATACCAATTGATGGATTTTAAATGCATAATTTACACATAATTATACATTATGTAAAACTCAATTAATTACAAATTGAAGCAACAAAATTGAGAGTACCTCTTGATGCGTGCTTGTACAAACTCCCGGGGTGATGTTGGCGAGGCACTGGTCGAATCCCGATCACAAATTCTTGGATCGAAGGACTAATTCCCACGAATGTCCTTAATTGTTTATCTCTCGAAATTCACAGTACTAAACCGCAATTCTGTTTTTCTGAGTGTTAATTCTGGGTGGCTTATTCCGAAATGGTCACAGGGGTTCCCTTTTATAGGGGAAAAAATCCTTGTTCATTTATGCCAACTCATTCCTACCTTTTACTTTATGTCAATTTAGTCCAAATCATTTTTACCTAATTTCCAACTCAATAATTTTTTTTACTAATTTAATCCAACTTTTCTTTTCACCTAAATTTGTTTTTAGTGAAGGTGGAAAGTTAATTTGGCAAGGTGGAAAGTAATATTGGATTTTTATGGAGGTGGAAAGTTAATTAAATTATTGGTACTATTTGGTAAATTGACCATTTTGGTCTGGATTTTATTTTTGGGCCAAAAGCCCTTTTGGGCCTAACACTTGTCGCGTCCATAGAGCTTCAATAATTTTTTTACATAAGAGGCACAGAATTACCGTCCCCTTTAGCAAGGCTTCTTGACATGGTGATGCCTCTTAGTTCGTGCAATAATATATTGATAAATACACTTTAATCAATACGATTGCAAAAATTTGAAGTTGATCTTTGACAAGTTGATGAAAGAGAGGCTAGAAATTTTTTTATGTTGTTAGTTTTTTATAAATTATTTTGTAATTATGTGATTTGGTTTGTAGTTATATAATTTGGCAAAACAAATATGTAGTTTAATATAATTATCAAATGTAATGTAATGTAATTTAATAATGTATTTTTCGCTTGAAAAAAATTATGTCATTTTCTAATTTGGAAAAACTATGTAATTATAATTTTGTAATTATATAATTTAATGTAAATATATAATTTAATGTGATTTATGTATTTTGTAATTATGTAATTTTTTAATTTGAAAAAATATGTAATTTATAAAAATAATTTATTGAACATATTTTTATTACTTCAGAATTAATATTAATTTTTAAATTAATTCATAATCATATCTAAATTTAATATAATTAATTATATTTAGAAAATAAAACAGAGCTGAATGATATGAACATACAGGCAAAGACTGTAGCTGCGGCATAGGTCTAACGGTGACACTAACAAGGATGAAAAAAATTGTAGGAGCGAGGACGTCACGGGAACGAATGGGAGTAGTCTAAAAGGCCGACTCTTCTTTTTCTTTAAACAAATGTCTCTATCACCGACACATGGCGATAAAGCGGCAGAGTGATACGCTACGCGCCAACTCCATTATTTTAGAGAAAACTTTTGATTTAGTGTAAATACTTAACTTATTTTCGGGAATTGAAAAAAAAATCATATATCTATACGGATAATATAGATAGGGTGGGTATTGGTAGTAGTCTATCTATACTCTTATTTGAAAATTTGGATTCATATTCTAACTTAGACCGTCAAAAAATTTGTTATTATCCCACAAAAAAATTTGTTATTAGGCTTATACTCTTATTCTCAGGGTTTGTAGGGTTTATAAAATTTTATTGGATTTTATCATTTAATTAAATGCAAGCAATTTTTAACATAATATTTTAATTTAAAAATCTATTATAATCTATAAGTAACATGTAATAATAAAAGGATTAATTAAGTTTTAATTAGAATTTAGTTAAGATATGTTATCGTAGATAAAGTGGGCTGCCGAGTGACTACGGACATGAATAATGACTTCGTAAGGCCGTATGGCAAGGATGAGGTGAAGAGTGCTTTGGACCAAATGTTTCCGACAAAGGCCCCAGGCCCTGACGCCCTCCCACTGATTTTCTATCAAAAACATTGGTCCACGGTTGGTCAAGAAGTTGTCCGGGCAGTACTATCTATACTTAACGATGGTGAAGACCCTTTTATGCTGAATCATACCATCATAGCCCTCATTCCGAAAACAAAAAGCCCAAGGACATGTTCGGAGTAGAAACCTATTAGTCTTTGTAACGTAATCATGAAAGTGATTACTAAGACGATCGCTAATAGACTAAAACTCCATCTGAGTGAGATTATTCACCCTAACCAAGGGGCTTTTGTTCTGGAGCGTCTTATCACTGATGTGGCACTTCTAGGTTTTGAGGCCTTTCACTACCTGAAGAAGAAGACAGGAGGGCTTAAGGGGGTCCTGTGCGCTAAAATTAGACATGATAAAGGCCTACGATAGAGTGGAGTGGTCCTATCTTGAGAAGGTGATGGGGGCAATGGGTTTCTCAAATCGTATAATTGAGCTTATCATGCACTGTGTACAGACAGTAAAATACTCGGTATAGGTCAATGGCAGACTCACAGATTACTTTGTGCCAAGCCGCGGGTTACGCCAGGAAGATCCTTTATCTCCATATCTTTTCTTATTATGTGCAGAAGGGCTTGGTGCCTTACTTGCCGATGCTGTCCAGACAAAGACTATACATGGTATAAAAATTGCAAGGGGCGCACCCACTCTCTCACATTTATTTTTTGCAGATGATTCCTTAATTTTTGCAAGGGCTACTGACACTGAACTACGAAACCTGCTTGGCATTCTGGATATATACGCTGGAGCTTCGGGTCAAAAGGTCAATTTACAGAAGAGTACCATTGTTTTTAGCCGAAACATTGGAGAACAAGAGGCAGAGAGGCTGCGACTCTTAGTTGGTATGCAAGGTGGAAAGGAGGAGGACAAGTATCTTGGCCTTCCAACCATCATAGGGCAATCTAAGAAGCAGGTCTTTGTGCAACTAGAAGATCGTATTCGTGAAAGAATTAGCCAATGGCAAACCCGGTTTCTATCACAATCAGGTAGAGAAGTGCTAATTAAGTTGATTCTACAATCAATTCCAACCTATATGATGAGCTGCTTCCTTCTCCCTATAGGCACGTGCTACAGAATCGAGCAGCTTCTCTGTAACTTCTATTGGGGGGCAACTGATGGCCAAAGAAAAATGCATTGGAGGAGTTGGGACAAGATGTGCAGGCCAAAGCAGGAAGGGGGATTGGGCTTTCGGAGATTAGAAAATTTCAATAAAGCAATGCTCTCAAAACAAGGATGGCGATTGCTCATGAACCCGAACTCTTTAACTGCAAGAACCTTGAGAAGTAAGTAGTTCCCACTAGTAAATCTACTAGAAGCTGGAGTTGGTAATGGATCAAGTTACACCTGGCAGAGTATCTGTTCGGGGCTTCCACTTTTGAAAAACGGTCTTGAATGGCGTGTAGGTGTTGGAGATCAAATTCGTACTTGGGAGGATAGATGGATCCCGAATTCACAAACTGGCTTCCCAAAATACGTTCGCCCAAGTACGGATTATTACTACTGGGTCTCAGATTTAATAAATGAAGATGGTATTGGATGGAATGATCAGGTTCTGGACACAGTATTTGATGTAGAAGATAGCGATCAAATTCGAAAGATTCCTTTGAACCCAAGGAAACCAGCGGATCTGATACGTCGGCGTTTTTCAGCGGATGGCATTTACAGTGTTAGAAGTGGTTACCGACTTGACTTTGGAACTTGGTGGGACACACAACACGAGGAGAACATTGCTGACATTGATAGGGGGCTATGGAATATTTGTTGGAATCTGGATTGCCCGCCTCGCATTAAAATAGTAATATGGCGAATTCTTGACAACAACTTGCCAGTGAGAAGAAACCTCAGCCACCGTGGAATGGATATTGATGAACATTGCCCGGGGTGCGGACTGGAACCTGAAAAAGTGGTGCACTTGATGTTCCAATGTGCATGGACTTGTACAATCTGGCAAGAGATTGGTGTGGACTTTGGTCAATCTAATATTCACACTATAAAAGAGGGACTCTTATTTTTATTCAATGCAGGTGATCGGTAGGAGCAAAGCAGACGGGCTACGTGCCTGTGCTCCTTATGGACGTTGCAGAATTTGATTGTTTTCCAACCAGAGGTATGTCATAATCGGCAACAAATACTCGCTGACGGGTTTCAATTTTGGCAGGAGTTTGTGGATGTGCATGGATGATGCCAGGGGTCGGGAGACCTATTTTTGATGTGAACTGGCAACCACCTACTACTGGGTGGTTTAAGGTGAATGTCGATGCTGGGACGATGCAAGCAAGGGGTGGTCAGGTCGGCCTCGTGGTGAGAGATGACGAAGGAAATTTCGTTATGGCAGCAACGCGAGTCATTCTCAATATTAATCACCCCACACTGTTAGAGGGCAAGGCGGTGTTTATGGGCCTAGAGCTGGCGAGTATGGTGGGACTTGAGAGAATTGAGGTAGAGTCAGACTGCCTTCCAGTGGTGCAACAACTTTCTATGTCTTCTACAACTAGGAGCGACCTTGCGATGATACTTGACGATTGTAGAAGTCTACTCAATGTTTTTCGACAAGTTCGTATTTGCCATGTACGACGAGAAGCTAACCAAGCCGCTCATGAACTGACGAAGGTGGCAGTTCCTCTGGATCGTGAATTGTTAGTATTTACCTGGCCCCCGGAGTGTTTACAATGCATTCTTGAAAGGGACGGATCGTCTAGAGGGGATCCTTAGCTTCTAATAGGACTTTGTGGGGGGCTGTTAGCGTTATACCTTTCGTTTTTGTGCAGTGCTATCGCTGGTGCTCTTTTTCTTATGTCCGGTTTTTCCCGAAGCGGCGGATTTTCTGGAATAGGTTTTTTAGTGAGACCAACGGCTAAAACCTCGGTCTTTCGACGGGAAAGGTATACGGTGTTTTTGCTTTGTGCATTCGGAGACTATGCTATGAGTTGTACTCTTCTCCGTTATTATGAATGAAATATTCATCTTTCCGTAAAAAAAAGATATCTAAATTAGCGTAAAATGGTAAAATTCATAGAATTCATACCCTACCCTAAATCTTTTTTTTAAATATGGACCCATAATCGTATTCTATCATATACCCAATCGTAATTAATAAACTCTTGACCCACAAAATAAGAATAAGGTCTGATCAATAAGGTAAGGATATTTTTACTGTCTTGTGATTTTTGGCCTCGAGTGAAAATAGCGTTGTAATAACCGTACGTGTTTGCAATACCACCAAGTCGTACAAATATTTATCCTCTCTTGCAAGCTTTTTCAATAAAGATTTGGATCAAAGTTTCGACTCGGTTAAAGTGTGTCGCCTTCGGGACTAGATTTGGTTATGAAACTTGTTTCTAGGATAGTTCTGATTGCTTTCTGTGTATGCTATAATTAGATAAACTATTTAATCAAATCTCTTTTTATTTTGGGATGGTCCCGTGAAACTATTTTGTTATATCTTATCTCAATTTATTCGACACAATCATGTTAAACTATTTCATCATAACTAAACAAATCATTGTATCATAACTATACAATTTATTTCATCATAACTAGGCTAACCATTAATCCTCCAGGACAGTCCTACGTTTCACGCCCAGACCAAATCCAACCCATGGTCTGTAACCAAGTACAATTAAAATCTTTTTTTTTCCAGCCATTTTCTGGAAATGCAAAGTAAATGTTGTTGCTATAAGAATCTCGCAACATTCGGAAAAACAAAATCAGTCTCATCTCATAAGTTACAAATCAGTTTTGCGGGTCAATATGCAATGAACTTTAGAAAGCCACTGGATCCTAACCTGACTCGTGTTTATGGTCATTTACAGAAGTTGGAAACCGGAGAGTGGTAATCATGAAGAACTTAACTAACTGATACCAAGCTCCTATCCCAGTTACCATTATCATTCCTCACGAAAAAGCGCGGCAGACCCTGCGGAAACGAGTCTTTCCACTTCGGATGTTCGATCAAGTATTTCCACTGCCTGAAAAAAGGAGCCAGTAATATGGTTATTGCATTCGTAACAGCAGCTCGGAGATAAAACTGTAAAGATGACAATCTCTAACGTGTCACCTTCTCAGGCTATCCACAAAGTCTGGCGCCTCGGCGGAGGGTGAAGTAGAGCAACGTTGTAGAATTTCCGTATCCGGAAGATCCCATAGTGTCATAATGATTTTCAGCTGGCGCGATGTCCTGTGTTGAGCACGAAAAGTAGCACAGTCAACGACATTGGTTGGACATATACAGAGCTTTTACGATAAATCTTAGGAAGAACAAAACAACAGCCACTTGGGGAAACTAGAAATTAATGGTTATCTTTCTAGGAAAATCAGAGACAGTACACTCACCAATAGCATGGAGCTATTACAAAGTGATCCATCTCAGTATCATATGTCTCTAAAAGCTTTCCGTGCAAATCAGGATCTTCATAGCATGCAGTAACTCTGATTCTTCTGACAATCTCGTCGGGACAGCGAGTAGAAGCATCAAAATTAGCAGGGTTGAGAGATCCGGTTGATGTTTCAATCTGACAAATCAAGAAAAGATACCGATGAAGATCCAAAAGAATCCAAATGCCATATTCAATATTGTACATGAAAGAATATTCAGCAGAGGATTGCCAAACAATGAGCATCCTTGTTAACAAGGGAAGTTAATCCCGCAGTTGCTACATTGTCCACATACAAATCAAAAGAAACGAAAAGAAAAGATCAGTTACAAGCTTGGTTCAGAGTCCTGAATTTTGTCTACAGATGAACAGCTCAATATGCAAAGCCGAAATCAGTATGAATTAACCTTCGACTTTATGAACTTAAAGAAAATCTCAAGAAAAACTAATATTCATTGAAGTGATGATGTCTTCAAAAGAAAGTGTTTTATGTGACATCACTGTCTTCAAAAGAGGAACCCATGTGAATGATAAAAAAACTAGGGAAAAGTACACATAAGTACCTTGTGGTTTGGCTTGTTCCAAAAAAGACCATGTGGTTTTTTCTCTCCAAATTTAGTACCTGTAGTTTAATTTCGGGGACAATTTTAGTCTCGGATAGCTTCGAAGGCTGTCCGGCCACATGTCAATGCCACGTGAGCGCCACGTCAGTGACACGTAAGTACCACGGGGAGGAAAGGAGGAGAAAAAAGAGGAGGAAGGGGCGGAGGAGGAGGGTGGAAGACGGAGGAGGAGGAGGAGGAGGAAGGCGGAGGAGGAAAAGGGGAGGGGGCAGAGGAGGAGGAGGAGGAAGGCGGAGAAGGAAAAAAAGCAGGGGCCGGAGGAGGAGAGAGGAGGAAGGAGGATGAAGAAAAAGAGGAGGGGGAGGGAGGAGGAGGAAAAAGCAGAGGAGGGTGCGGAGGAGGAGGAGGGAGGAGGAAAAACGGAGGAGGGGGCGGAGAAGGAGGACGGAGGAAGAAAAAGAGGAGGGGCGGAGGAGGAGGAGGAAGAAAAAGAAGAGGAGGGGCGGACGAGGGGGAGGGAGGAGGAAGAAAAAGAAGAGGAAGAGGCAGAGGAGGAAGGAGGAAGAAGAGGGGCGCTTACGTGGCGCTGACGTTCCAACGCCACGTGGCCGAGGAAGCCTTCAAAGCTGCCCAGCACAAAAATTGTCCCCGAAATAAAATTATAGGTACTAAATTTGGAAGAAAAAAATCACACAGTCTTTTTTAAGAACAGACCAAACCACAAAATACTTATGTGTACTTTTACTAAAAAACTAACATAGTTACGTCAGAAACCATTCAATCATGTGAACGTGAATCGAACGGTAACAAGCCAATAACGGAGACGAAAGTTAGAACAATGCATTTGTTACGTGAGCAACAACAAACATTTCCAAAGACATCCACAGAGTACTCCTCTGAAACCAATTACAATGCACATAAGACAAAATGGGATAAATATGATGAGCAGAAGCTTACCACGAAACCAGTGAAGACTGGGCGTGCAAATCCAAGAGAATCCATTTTGGTATTATGGCCGAGGACCAATAGAGTCTGAATTTGAAACCTTTCCTGTCGCGTCCCTAGAGCTTCAATTATTTTTTTACATAAAGATACAGAATAACCGTCCTCCTTATCAAGGCTTCTGGGCATGGTGACGCCTCTGAGTGGCTGCAAATGTTTTTTGACAAATCCACTTTCATCAATATGCTTGCCAAAAATTAAAGTTGGTATCGGACAAGTAGATGAAAGAGAGGCTAGAAACCAAACCTTAGGGATATAGTCATTGAAGCCACCAACTAAATGCACCTGCATTATGCAATAGAAAGACTAGTTAACAAAACCATGAAGAATGCCACAAAGATTTGAGCAAGGAAGAAAAAAGTGTACATCTAAACTGATGTCCGATTTGCAATCAAACTCTGACAGCATCTGGCTGAGGCCAACATTGACAACATCTGGAGTGTCCATGTGGGCAACTGATGTCCTAAGTTCAGAAAAGAACATTACCATTACCGATGAATATAAGATTCATAACATATTGGCAAATGAAAACTAACATAAGATTTGCAAAGTCCAGATGGTTCTCACATTCCACTTTTAGGGTTCCGAATAGCGAGGCCCAGACAAGTTGTTGCTTCATCAGTGCCGACAAACTTTATCAAAAAGAGAAGTTATAATTGGAAGAGAACATCAGATCACTGGGATACAGGCAACATGGATTACGATTATCCAGAAAACCTCTAACGAATACACTTCAAGTACAGATGTAAAAGCAGTTGTGCACTGTTAGTCTATGTCACTTTCTATTAAAGAATTCGCCTTAGAGACGAGTATCAAATCAAATCCCGTAGTCTTTGAACAGCTCCAGATATGGTATACTAAATTTGTTAGATAACATTGGCAGCAACTAGCTTCTTGTAGTTGAAAGGCTAACTAAAGTACTACTTGCACTTCAAACTTTCACAGTATCTTACCGGCATACACTTTCTAATTACTAGGCTCCGCGGGAAAGAATTCCAAAGTTGATATGAGCGATAACAGACAGTAGGAAAGAACAAAAGAAAGAAAAGCGGATCATAATTTCGAGTCCGGAGCCAAAAGAGAATATTGATGTCATGAAGAAATTGCGAGCTTGGGAAAGAGGAAATACATCAACGAGTGCAGGGTTGACTGTTGCGTATTCTCTTTGGAAGATATACACATATCTTTTTAGCGCTGAACTTCCCGCACTTGAACTTTCAGCATCTGAGAAACTCAACTCCTCCACGCCCTTCAACGCATCTGATCTCGAAACAAGCACAGGGTGCTGCAACAAAGTTTCCAATGTGCCATCCGCCTATCAAAAATATTATACACCACATGACCATTACCACAAGAAACTCGATGTCGAATCCAATACGAGAAGTATTACAATGGAAAATGGCTACCACAACCCAATGCCACTTGGCCATATAATACCTGGCCACATACACTGTGTATGATACACATCGTCAGTTCCTATCACTTAAGCATCAATCTGAAAAGCCAAGAACTTGCTATACTAAACCCAATCTTTATCTATAGTTTCACAAAGAGCTGAACCAAACAGAAGCTGGAAAATTGAACAAGACCAAGATCAAAAGTCTGAAACTTGGAACCAGAAACATGTTGAGAGAGACAGAACCTGAGATGGGTCGCATGGAAATTGAACGCCGTCGACGAATATCATGTTTCCTCCTCCCTTGTCCGCCCCGCAGAAAGACTGGGTCGATGTCAAAAGAAAGCAGATGAGTCTGAATGGCCGTCCGGTATTTTTATTTTAAGATGTTAGGAAAAATTACCTACCTTCTCCTTAGTATTCCTGACCTAAAAAAATTGATATTCTCACCCTTAAGATTTAGTTAAAATAGACTAATGAGTCTTTCGCTAATATGTCATCACTAATTTTTTCTCTTTGCCATGGAAATGACCAAAAACATCTTCAAACAAAAAAAAAATCATTTATTCCACTTTTGACCAAGGACACAAAAAACAAAAAATTAACTCTAAAATAATATCAAATTAACCAAAAAACCTAATTTTAAAAGCTAAAATTTTAACTAAATATCAAATTAAAAAAATCAAAACCCTAATCAAAAATTTTTAATATTCACAATAGCGCTCAACCAAAATCCACAACCTATTTGGTTTTTTTTTATTTAGTGTTAGTGTTCATCCAAAATTATCAAAATAGTACCCAACAAATCTAAATTACGGAAAAGGTGTCCTTCGGGTTTTTTTCCCGTCTATTGGTCCAATAGACAGATTTTAAACCCGTAAATATCAATAGAAGAGTTTTTTCGTGTTTACCAATAGATGGGAAAAAAATACATTTATTGGTTTTTTGAATTTTTTCTAGTTTTTCACGCGTAGATCTCAAAAAATCATGCGCATTAAAAAAAAATTCTTGAATCGGACATCCGAGCACCAAGATATTGCACTTCAAAATTTTTTTAACATAATCTCTCAATTTGAATTTTTTCAATTAAAAAAACAAAAAATAGTCTATTATTTTTCAAATTTATTACATAATCTTAAATAAATTTTCAAATTTATTTTTCCCATCTCTTATTTTTTTTCATTTTTTTTTTGTTAAAAAAAGAGACCAGAGAAATAAATTTAAAAATTTACAAAAGATGTTTATAAAAATATAAGAGACGGAAAAAATAAATTTTAAATTTATTTAAAACAGTTTTTTCTCATCTCTTGTTTTTCTTTTTTTATTTTTTTTAAATTTAAAAAAACTCAAAAATTCAAAAAATTAACATTGAAAGATTATGTAAAAAAAATTGAAGAGCAATATATTGGTGCTTGGATGTTCGATTCAAGAAATTTTTTTTAGTTCACATAATTTTTTGAGATCTACGCTTGGAAAACTAGAAAAAATTCAAAAAACCAATAGACAGATTTTTAACCCATCAATACCAATTGACAGGTTTTTTTCCATTTATTGGTATTGACGAAAAATTTATCCGTCTATTGGACCAATAGACGGGAAAAAAATCCAAAGGATACCTTTTTCGTAATTTAAATTTTTGTGGTACTATTTTAGTAATTTTGCATGAATAGTAACACCAAATATAAAAAAATCCACCTATTCAAACCCATCTCTTATTCAAGAGTATCCAAAAATAACTTTTGGAGATAAATGGAAGGGTAAATTATATGTGGCCCCCTCTAGTTTGGTGTATTTAATGCTGGCTCCCCTGTAATTCACAAATCGATTAAAAACTTCCTCAGTTTGGACAATTTATACGATTCAGCCCCTCATGCCAAAATCAGAGTATTTCTCCAGTGAGAAGGTAAGGGAAATGACAAAGATACTCTTATACTAAATAATAAAAAAATCATCTTCCTCCTTCCTCTTCCTCCCTCCTCCATTCTCCTCCTCTGCCCTCCTCTTTCGTCTTCCTCCATATCCACAACTCGGGGTTTTCCTCCCCATCCATAACCTCAATGTACTTATTCCTAGTCTCCTCATCCTCTTAAAACAACCCGGGTTCTTCAAAATAACAAATTCTATGAAATTGTCAAGCAAACCAAATTCTGAACTAGAAACGTTCACATGCTCTACCCTTGCCCTACCTGAATTAGACATCATTGGGAGCTTCCTCAGCCAGGTGGTTGAGGTGAAGCATGTCCAAGTCCGGTGTATGATGAAGCTAAAGCGGTCGTTCAAGGCTCCAGCCACTACCATCACCGTCCCCACCAACAACACCCAATTGGGCCTCTCCTCTATCGTCAACAGCATCCTCTGAGCCCGTAATCATAAGGAACTCAATCTTTTTTGGACCTACCCAAAATTTTGGGAGGTATGACAGGGTGCTACAATAGCTTTGATACCATGCCATCTGGGTTACCCTTTTTGTATATTTCTCTTTTTTTGGTTCAAAGGGGGTTTGAAACAAGGGCTTCTTGTGGGTGGAGCCCCCACTCGACCCTATTTGGAACCTTGAGCCCTGGTAGAAGCGGGAGCTAGCTAAAGACTCCTCCTTTTTATCTCCTTGGGCAATGGAATGGATCCAAATCCGATCCACCTCTGTGAAATTTACTAGGATTATTGTGGTAAGTTCCCAATTCCTATGGTTTCTTTGTAGGAGCGAGCTAAAGATTCGTGCTTTAAATTTTGTTATTAGTTGTTTGATGTTCTTGTCCAAATTTTTTAGTCTCTGATTTTTTATGAGTTATTCGAATTGCCAAAATGGGTTTTAATCTGTCCAGGTTTGGTCAGGTTTTGTTTGAAGGCTTTTTCTTGCTATTTGCAATGTTGGCTGGGCTGTGAGAATGATTGTGGTGATTGTGTTGCCATTTTGATTTTGATGGCAGGGTGCTACGATAGCTTTGGGAGGTTTGGCAGCAATTTAATGGTTTTCTTGGAGACATAAGAGGAGGAGGGAGGAGGGAGGAGAAGGAGGAGGAGGAAGAGGAAGGAAGAAAAGGATTTTTTTTTTGTTTTTTAGTATAATAGTATTTTTGTCATTTCTCCTGCTTTCTCGTCAGAGAAATATTCGAATTTTGGCATGAGAGGCTAAATGATATAAATTATCCAAATTGAGAGAGTTTTTTTAATCGATCTACGAATTACAGGGGGACGAGCGTTAAATACATCAAACTAGAGGGAGCTAAATGTAATTTATCCTAAATGTAAAGATCTAGCATTTGGGTTGACAAAGGTGGTATGTGCAGAATGGAACCAACGAATGACAATGATCTGGGTTCTCCGGTGAACCACGAGGCTTCTCCTTCCTAAAAAATGTCGTTATCGAACTCCACAACAATTTAGAGGAGGCACCAGAGCTCCCTTCTCTATGAAGGAACTTGAACGTCTTGGTCCCAGCTTGAATTAGATGGAGTGATCACCACCATATTTGGGTCGTCGGGGTTGCCACTGTTGATTGTCATGAGCTTGATGATGGTGTTAAGGGTGACACACAACTACAGCGATTCCAACTATTGTTTCAGGAGAGTGGTGAAACTTTGTGGTATGCCAAGGATAATAACTTTTGATTATGCCGCCAAATTTTTTTGTAATCTTTTGAAAGATGTTGTGGTGGATGTTTGATGCTACTTTGTAATTTAGTACCACTGTACATCTTCAAACTGATGGTCAGATCGAAGCCACTAAGTGCACTATTGGAAGTCTTTGGAGAATTCTTTGTCATAAGAGATAATGTTAATGGGACTTGGCATTGCCTATAACTGAGTTTGCGTACAATGAAGTTATTTACAGTTACACAAGACACTTCCCATTTTCTTTAGTCTATATCAAGGCACAGAGGCGGAGGTACATTGTTGCAAGTGGGGTCAATTGACCCTACTTAATTTTTTATTTATTTGATAATTTAATATATAATTTAGTATATGCACCCATTAAAAATAAGAAATTGACCCCATTAAAAAATTAAATTAACCTATAAATTAGAATTATATACTAAAAAATTTATATATTTTACATATTGCCCCCACTAAAAAAAATTTCTGACTCTGCCCCTGTTAAGGTGCCTAATTAATTGGTAGATGTCTCATGAGTTCCAAGATCCATACATGCCAATTTCGCAACTGTCTTATGCTGAGCATGTAAATTTAGTTTTGGAAGTGATCAAGAAAAAACTAGAAACTACATATCAAAATTAGAAGGTCCATGTGGATTGTTTTCAACGTATTCAAATCTTTTAGTCTAGTAAAAAAGTCATGATTTATTTTACGAAGAAGAGAATGCTCACAAACTTGGATGACAAGTTTTAACCCAATAAGTACGGTCCTTGGATGATTATTACATGGGTCAATGACAGTACATATGTCATTTTCAATCTTATACGATACTTCAAAATTATTAATAAATAATATAAAATTATTATATTTTCATTGAATTACCCCAACTTCAAATTTTTTGATTAAATTATAGTATTGTCTTCGGTTGATGTAGACGTTTATGTAAACACTATTCTGTAAGTTGACGGAGTCAGCATTGACTGCATCAAGCATTAGTTCTAAAACTGATTCTTAGTTGCGTGTACGTTATATTTACTGGATCAAATAATTTATTCCTTTAAAATATATAAATGCTGCCCAATGTTTTCTAGTGAATATTAAATATCTTTATGTTTTGATATGTTTTAATTCAATTGTTTTTAGTTAAATTAGATCAACTTCTAATACAGTTGATAAAGAAAGGTGATTCACGTTTTAATTAAGCATAAAAATAAAACTATTACCAGAAGGATCGTCCTTAAAAGTATTCAATTTTAGAGGACTCGGATTGAGTCTAAAATGAGTACTCAATTTCGAACATATGGAATAAAAATTGGACTGTGTTGACATACTTTATTTTTGGGAAAATTAGGCTAAAACCCCTGTACTTTGGGGATTCAACCGTTTTTGTCCTTACTATTTAAAAACTACTCTTTAGATTTCTAATATGCATAATAACCAAACTTTTTAGTCCCTTAAATCAACATGATTTTTTTTATGACCATTATACCCTTTTTGAAAAATTAAACCAAACCAAAAATCTAATCCAACCCAAAATCTAATCCAACCAAAATCTAATTCAACTCAAATCTAGTCCTCCCTCTCCTCTTAACTCCCCTCCATCAATCTTCTTCGTGCTACCTTCAACCAAATTAACATCTAAACACAAAAGCTTCAAACAAATTCAATAAATTCTAAAACCAACGACGTTCTCGGTGTTGGAAGGCGTTTCCAAGTTGCTGCCAATTAATATCCTTGTTTTATAATAATTAAATAAAGAGGATAATGACCAATTAGTTACTGCTATGTAAAATACGATGAGGAAGCCAAAAGAAATCCCAAGAGACTCACCGCAGCGGAGACGAGGAGGCCGACAAAGTTTGACTACGCAAGGGGAAGGAGCTCCGACGAGGGAAAACCTAAGAAGAGCTTAGCACGTCCTAGATCCACGGCTCTGTAGGGAGAAGAGTCCATCATGAAGCCTCGTCGGGCCCAGCCTTGGTCATCGAGGGCAGGCTCTGGTCGATTTTAATTAAAGAAAGCTGATGGAGTTTGAAATCCTTTTTAACCTGAGTTGTCGTCTTCAGATTCATTTAAAGAAAGTTGTGGTCTCTTGTTGTAATTTAAAGATTGAATTTTGGGTTCCAATCTGGGTTTGCAATAGGTTTCATGAGTGTTCGTCAATCTGTTCTTGGTCACCCCAGCTCGCCCTTACAAGCGTCGTTGCCCGTGTTCTTGGTCATCGAATTTGACCCGACTGGCTTACCGTTGATGCATATCGCCTAGAGCCACGGGTACGGGATGACATAGTTCTTGATATAGGCGATGCCATCTTCTTTGCTCGTCGGTCGCCCATTCCATAAAGTCGTCGATATCGGAAACCTCTAGTGGCCAGATTGTGACATCGACCTGGCCGGAGTACTTAGAGGGGGAAGATAAGGAAATGGATGATGTTGGGGAGAAGGAAGGGTGGTCGGATTGGGTCGGTTGGATTAGGTTTTGATTAATTTGGTTTGATTATTTGGGTTAGGGTTAGCTTTTTGAAAAAAAGGTATAATGCTCATAAAAAATTATGTTGATTTTTAGGGACTAAAAAGTTTGGTTATTATGCATAGTAGGGATCCAAATAGTAGTTTTTAAACAGTAGGGACAAAAACAGTTGAATCCCCAAAATACAGGGACTTTAGCCTAATTTTCTCTTTATTTTTTTACATTTACAAATTTTATCTATCATATTGACATATTTTTTATGTCAACATTGATATGTGCAAACATTTTATTTGAATTTATTTAGGTGAAAAAAATTTGAGACTATAAAATGATGGGTCATATTCACATGTTTTGTATGTTAATAATGACATACCGTCTTATATATTTTTTATGTAAGTTTTTGCATTTTTGCAAAACATATTCATAAATATTAACATTGAAATGCTCGAAATATCAATATTGAAAAACAAAATATATCAATGTAATTCATCTTTTTTATTTCGTACAATTTAAAATAATCTTTCTCATTTAAGAAAAAATTTGATAGTAGAATTAATGTTAATATAATCCGGTAATTGAGAGAGTAGTTGTTTTAAACATTGAGACTTTGGGTGAGTCCCGATTTGGTGCAGGACACGGGGCTACATTACCGTACTGTACAGTACCCACTGAGGTATAATTGTCAAAAGAAAAAAAATTAAAGCACATGCACTAGTGGAAAAGTGAAAAGTATATTAAACGCGTGTCACTAGCTGGACTCCAGAATGGTACTAGTGTGTTTTACACATCCAATACCAAATCCACAGCCACTTTGGGTCAGGTGGACGCTTGTGCAGATTTTCTACGAGGGTAGTGGAGTCAAATATCCTTTACCGCTACTTTTCTCCTTTATCTTTCCACCAGAAAGAATTAAAATATGGAAGATGGATTATATTAAAATATGTTAATATAATCCGGTAATTGTGAGATTAGTTTAATTAGTTTATGGTTGTATCCATATTTTTCAGGTCCACAATATTAAGTCCAGCTACATGTAAACATCACAATAAATATCGATTCCTAGCCGTCATAATCAGGGACGGATGTATGTGGTGGCATGTGGGGACAATTGTTTAGTTTGTCTTAATAGAAAAAAAGAGTTTGTCTTAATTAATTTTGATTAGTTTGCCCTCATTATAATTTTTTTATTGTCAATTATAAGAAATACCTAAACATCTTGTTCTCATAGTACAAATTTTCTAGATCTGTCATTGGTCCTCATAGTGAAAGCTTCTCTTAGTTTGTTCCAATTCTTCAATTATTAAATAGTCAATTACTATTATTGTTCGAACGATACACCACATTAATTTGATTAATAAGAAGCCATATTTTAATTTTGTAATGAAGTAAATATCGATGAAAGAGTTGCCCTTCAGTAGACCTGGCCACGAATTGAATCCAATTCGTAATTCGATTCGATTCGGTTCGTTAATAATTCGATTCGATTCGATTCGTTAATAATTCGATTCGATTCGTATATAATTCGATTCGTCGACAATTCGATTCGAATTCGTAATGGTACGAATTGAATTCGGTTTGAGATTTTTATAATTCGTCAAACCGGCGAATTCAATTCGAATTCGATTCGACTTAAATTCGTAGTGAATTTGATTAAATTTGAATATATATATATATATATATATATATATATATATATTCGTAGTGAATTTGATTAAATTTTAATTTGAATATATATATATATATATATTGGTGTAAAAAATCTCAAACTCTATTATTTACTAAACCTTAAATCCTAAACCCTAAACTCTAAACCCTAAAATCTTGAAACTATAACTCAATTATTTATTAAAACATAAATTTTAAACCTCAAATCTTAAATCCTAAAATCTTAAGCTTAATTATATACTAAACTATAAACTTTTAAATCCTAAATGATGAAACCCTTAAATCCGAAAACATAGATAATTTATTCTGGCGCATTAATTGCAAACTAAAACTTTAATTTATTTTTTCTCAAAAAATATTAAACATTTATTCCTTATTTTTTTAAATTTTAATTAAATATTTAATATTTAAGAATCAATTTGAATTCGATTCGAATTTAATTCGAATTCGAAGGTTTATAATTCGAATTCAATTCGTTCTTGGACGAATTGAATATGGTTTAATATTTTGATAATTCGAATTCGAACCAATTCGATTCGAATTCGTTCGAATTCGAACCTTGGTCAGGTCTACCCTTCAGTATAGTAGTTTCATTATTCGATTGCAAACCAATTCATTGTACATGGTACAAAGGAAAGGTTTGTCAAAAAGATTTGTATTACAATGACTGATTATTTAGGAGGTATTCGGTTGAAATTTTGACATTCTCTGTGTAAAATTTTATTTAAACTAATAGAAAAATAAATTCGACCTTCTATGGGTGTTGATGGTGCAATTTTCCATAATTTTTAAAAATGTGGTTCAGCCAACAATTCGCCTAGTCAAACCACAAATCGTTTAATAAGGTGGTACGTTTTGACGGGCAAAAACATGGTGCAGTTGGAAACTGCCTTATTTTCGTACTGACCGGACGGAAACTTTGAGAAAAGTTCTTGAAAGGTCTCATTTTTCTTCCTTTTGCGACACCAAGCGTTCAACTTTTATGAAAAAAATCTTACAGGGTTAGAGGAGGATGAGGAGATTGAAGATCCATAGAAAGAGTAGAAGAAGCGAGCTTAGATTTTTAATGCATTACTACTATTATTTCCCTGCACTTATCCTTGATCTTTCATGGTGGATTTATGTATCTAGATTAACTTATGCAGTCCACTATCTTTTCATGGGTTGCTTGCCATGTTAACTAACTCAAGAAAGGTGGAGGGTCCTTCCAGAAAAAAGAGACACGGATCGTAGTTGGTAGGGATGGAAAAAAACACTCAATACCATGTAGATCAAATCCTTACTCTTCTTAGTGGATCTTAGGGTCTACGAGTCATCATGGGTAGAGTATGAGTTTGTATATATTAATTTTAATAGGGCCTGGATCTTGACTCGATCAATATAAATCCAGATCTAGACCCTACTCATACACCTATTAGTTAGACTCTAACCATATATCCATTAGTTAGATCTTACTTAGATCCTAGTTATTTTATTATCAAAATAATTATAATACATATTTAAATTAACTAAAAAGATTCGAACGCTTAATTAGACAAACCTAATAGGTAACAAAAAAAATTGCAATGCCTAAAAAAAGGATAATTCAAAAATGATATATTTTATTAAGTTTGTGATTTAAAATAATATGTTTAAGTTTGAATTCTTATTTTACTCAACAGATTCAGTATAATCTGCAAATAGTGTGGAATATGTTTCAGTTATTGATGATGTCGATAGTGAAATTTTAGGTATATATAATTCTAATTTTTTATTAAAATTTCAAATTTTAAATAACTAATTAAGTAATTAAATTTGATATTCAGATATAGAAAAAATTGAGAAGAATTAAATGACATGAGCAAGAAATGAGAAAAATAATCACAAAGACTTGTTCACAAGTCACATAAAAAGTTAGCAAGAAATTATTTTATTTTTGGATTTTATATTTAAAACTTATGAATTTATTAATAACTTTTAAATAATATTTATATAATTAGTTTAAATGTTCCTATTTGATTTAAATTTAGTTTGATATTATTTATATAGATATTATTTTTTTCTTAAATTTATTTATTAAAATTTAAAAAAAAGTATGGGATAAAATAGCAAGTCTATGGATAAAAACATAGATTTTTTATTAGACTCTAGGATTTGAGTTCGGATCTTTCTAAAAGATATACATACCATCGTGGGTAAGATATTGATTCAACAATAAAAATTAAACTATGAATTGAATACTATCAATACACTATCCTACCCTACCCTGCCATGGACCAAATCTATGAGAGTATGAAGTAATTTACCCTAAATGTTATTATTGTTGATGAAACTCAAAATTGATAAAGCTTACAATCAAGCAAGTGTTTTCATGCTCAAAATGTTTGTTCACTACAAATACAAATCACTGGAGCTAACTTCAGAAGAGCTTTAAACACTGTATTAATTCTACTTCAACAAAAAAGGAAAAGGTTCACATAAGTACCATGTGGTTTGGCCTGTTCTAAAAAGAGACCGTGTGATTTATTTCTTCCAAAATTAGTACATGTAGTTTCATTTCAGGGACAATTTTAGTCTCGGACAACTTTGAAGGATGCCTAGCCATGTGGCATTGCTCGATGAGATTCAATAGTCGCAAAACTCAACAACTTCTTACGAAGATTCCAATTATCATTTATGTAATGCACAGTGATGCACATATAATTGATTTGTTGCACAAAAGTCCAAGTATCTATTGTAACACATACCCGTTGTTTGGAATTTTTAAGAAATTTGATCATCTTATCCTTTTCAGCATAATAAATTGCATAGAAATCACGTTGAACAGTAAACCGTGATGGAATATTAAATCTAGGATTCAATGAGGCCACAAATCTCTTAAATACCCAGCCCTCAACATGCTTGAAAGGTAATTCATCACAAATAATCATTTCAGCCAATCTTGTTCTAGAAACTTGGGGATCATACCTCCAAGATGAAATAGCTTCAACACCAGCTTCGGATTTGGTCATGATCAATTGTGTTTGATTGGAGTCAACACATGGCCTTTGTTTACAAGTCTTCATGATGTGCTTTCGCAGCGATAAAGTTCCATTTTTGCTAGGATCGGCTGTAAATATAGTTAAACAATGCTAGCATTTTGCCTTCCAACTATCATTCTCATCTTTGAACCTTGAAAACTCATTCCAAATGTCTGATCTCGGATTTTTCTCTTTGGCCTTTCTTTTAGTTGCTCAGTTTCCTTCTCCAAATCCTCTCCGCTTTTCTTTTCATTTTTATCTCTAACTTTGAAAAAAAGAACTTAGAAAAAACGATTTATGCCATCAAGTAACCCACAGTAAAATACTTAGAAATCAGTAGAAGTTAGTATAAGCTGACATTTCAAACGGAAATCAAATGGAAATATAAACAATAAACGGATTAGAAAAAAAGGAAACTGTTTATTCAATTTAGTAAGACACAATCTAAATTCTATAACCTAGTGCCTAGTCCGATGACATAAAGCATAAAATAATAGAACCAGTTGTAAAACAACGAAACGGTCACACCTTAGATGGTTGCTTAAATCTTTTTCAAGGTATTACTCGTAGACTAATTCACGCAGTAGAATAATCATGGTATTGTCTCTAGTTCTTATCTTATCTCTAGTTCTTATCCTATCAAAACCTATAAGCTAAGTATCCTGGGCAACTAAAGAAGACCATAACCATTCTTAGTCTTGTATATTAAAACCTATAAGCTACGTATCCTGGGCATTTAAATTTAAAGTTCTATCAAATGCAAAACCTATAAGCTACGGGGAGAGAGAGTAGAGACGAGAGAGAGAGAGAGAGAGTACCTGAGAGGCTGAGCTGAGATCGACGGGCGACGAGTCGACGACGAGACTGTGAAGGAGACGGAGGGATCGCTGCGCCCTCAAGGGATTGTCTGTCTAGGGTTTCTGTTTGTAGAGGGATTCGGGAGATTGTGATTTGGGAATTAAGGAATTTTTCAGCCCTTTTATAGTTACGATTTGGTTCCGGTTCCAGCCATTTTTCTTCTGATTACAATTGGACCCGAACCGGAACCCCTTTTTTCAAATATTTGGAACTGGACCGGAACCATCACCCTATTTGGTTCGGATTGGTTCGGTTTTTGCGGTCCAATTCTAGTTCGCTTAGCAGTTCTTGGATATTTTGCTCAACCCTAAATTATGTCTCTTTCCCCTGTCCCCCTTTTCCTCTTCCCGTACTCTCCCTCTTCTGAAATTTTTTACAAGACATTCTACAGCCACTATCCCACCACCATGGGCGATTCTTAGGAAGACTACCACTTCTTCTTTCCCATTATTGTTAATTAGGGTTTTGAATTTAATTAATTAAATTGACAGGGCTAATGTATGATTAAAGAAGTAAGTTGATATATATAATTTAGAGCTCGTTATTCGTTAATGTATGGATTAGAAATGTATAATATTTATTTTTTTAATTTCGATATTTTCGGTATTTTCGATATATACCAAAATTTTAATTCGGTATTTGGTATATGACCGAAATTACTTCGGTTTGGGATCGGTAGGGTTTTTTTTGATATTTCGATCTTCGCTATTCGGAATCGGTATATACCGAATGCTCACCCCTAAGTGTAACTTGGAATCCTCCTTAGTCCAAGCTTCATAGTTTTTTTCTCTTTTCCTTTTACTTAATTGTTACTTTGTGAGTCTCCCATTGAATTACTAAAACAAGATATGTCAAGGACTTGTTATATAAATAATTATGGATTAGAATACTTATTAAATATATATTTCACCTAATAGGTGCCTATATAATTAAAAACAATACCAGGCTTAAAATAGGGGAATGAAATGGGAAATGCTTTTGCTCTATGTGTATTATATATGATTATTATGAGGGTTAAAAAAGATTATTCCTTTAAAACATATGTCGTTGTATCAACCTCATCCTTCATAGTTATAAACTCCATCTATTTCTTGGTTGAAAAAGACCAACAGAAAACATAGAATGTCGCGTATAAAGCAAAAGCAAGAGAAAAAAATGGAGAAGAACAGAGAGCATAGAAAAAAAAATATATGAAAAACTCACCGGAAAATTTTTGAAACACCTAAAAAGTCACTTGAAACAATCCTCCGAAATTTGATTGGTTTGGATGGGATTATTTTATGAATTTGGTCCTTCAAACTTCCTCTGAAACAACAATCCTTTAAAATCCTTATAACTTTTAATACCAATGATTTATTTTTAGGTTGTAAAAAGCATAGTTTTCAAAATCGGACTGGAGATCGACCCGGTGGGCTGGCCGATCTTCGGTCAGACCGGTCCGACCGGTCGGATGGCCGGTCGGACCAAATTTTTTTTTAAGAAACATTCAATTTTTTTATTAAAAAAATTCTATTTTTAAAAAAAAATTATTTTTTTAAAAAAAATAATATTTTTTTAATATTTTCCGGTCGAACCGCCCCCGGTTTCCAGTCAGACCGGCCGGTCCGACCGGAAAATCCCAAAAATCGCCCGGTTGGTAAGGTACCTGGTCGGATTATCAGTTTCTGACCGGTGGAGTGGCCGATTCAGTCGGACCGCCGGTCGGACCGCCGATTTAAAAACAATGGTAAAAAGTCTCAAATGAATATCAATGGATTTTAAAGGAAACATTAACAATTTAGGAAACCAAATTGAATACTACTGTATTATTTTTAAGTGACATTAAATACTGATTAAACATCAACGAACTTTTTTACTTAAAAAAAATCTTTTAAAATCCTGTGAAATCCTAAACCCATACACCCCCGAAGATTCAATCTTGAAACATGAAGAAGTCCAAAACACTTCAACATAAAATAAGGTTATATAGCTTTTTGAAGGGTCTGGATTCGGTCCTGGACATTAAAAAAGTCCAGGACCGTTCTGGACAATTAAGTGGATTTTTCAATTGGATCAACTGGTTTTGCTAATGTGTTAAAGTGGTTTTGCCAAGCGGATCAAGTGGTTTCTTCAAGTGATTTTTTCAAGCGGATCAAGTGATTTTTTCAAGCGCGGGATCAAGTGGTTTTTGCCAGCATGTTCAAGTGGTTCTGTCATTATATTCAAGTGGTTTCGTTAATATGTTCAAGTGGTTTTTGCTAGTGTGTTCAAATAGTTTTGCCAAGCGGATTAAGTAGTTTTTTCAAGCGGTTTTTTCAAATGGTTTTTTCAATCAAATCAAGTGGTTTTTTCAAGCGGATCAAGTGGTTTTTTTAAATGGTTTTTTCAAGCGGATCAAGTGGTTTTTTCAATCAGATCAAGTGGTTTTTTCAACTGAATCAAGTGGTTTTTTCAAATGGTTTTTTGAACCGGATCAAGTGAATTTTTTCAAATAGTTTTTTCAATCAAATCAAGTGATTTTTTCAAGCGGATCAAGTGGTTTTTTTAAATGGTTTTTTCAATCGGATCAAGTGGTTTTTTTCAATCAGATCAAGTAGATTTTTCAACTGAATCAAGTGATTTTTTCAACTGGTTTTTTCAACCAGATCAAGTGGTTTTGCGGAACCACTTGATCCGCTTGAGAAAACCACTCGATCCTGACTTTAAAAAAGTCCAGGACCGTCCTGGAAATTCGATCCAGGACCGAATCCGGTCCCCTTTTTGAAAGGATAGAACCGATAGACTGATAATTAAATAATCCGAAGATGAATTTAACAATTTAGCAACCAAAAAAAAAGATCAGCAGATTATACTGAAAACGAGTTTTAAAACAGCCATGCACGGGAAAAATCGAAGCCATCAGTAGCAGTGCACAAACAAAAACATTAATTCCTCATAAACACTGTCCAGAACCAAACTACGAACTACATGTCCTCAAAACTTGAAAAACAACAAAAACGGATGAGTGTGCATAACAGAATAGAACAAAAGCCGAACAGATCCTCCAGGCAGGCTTCTCATTTCTTCTTTGCTGCGGACTTGGTCACCTTGGCCCCACTTGGGTCCTTCTTCTCAACACTCTTGATCACACCGACAGCAACCGTCTGGCGCATGTCCCTCACAGCAAAACGACCAAGTGGGGGGTACTCGGAGAAGGTCTCCACAACCATGGGCTTGGTGGGAATCATCTTAACCATACCTGCATCACCATTCTTCAAAAACTTGGGCTCCTTCTCGAGCTCCTTACCAGATCGCCTGTCAATCTTGGTCAGGATCTCAGCAAACTTGACAGCAATGTGGCAGGTGTGGCAATCAAGCACAGGGGCATATCCGTTGCCGATCTGGCCAGGGTGGTTCATGATGATGACCTGGGAGGTGAAGTTGGCAGCCTCCTTGGCGGGGTCATCCTTAGAGTTGGATGCAACAAACCCACGCTTGAGATCTTTCACAGCAACATTCTTGACATTGAAACCCACATTGTCACCAGGGAGAGCCTCCAAGAGAGCCTCGTGGTGCATCTCAACTGACTTAACTTCAGTGGTGAGTCCAGTAGGGCCAAAGGTCACAACCATACCTGGCTTCACAACACCTGTCTCAACACGCCCCACGGGCACAGTTCCAATACCACCAATCTTGTAGACATCCTGAAGTGGGAGACGAAGGGGCTTGTCTGATGGTCTCTTGGGCTCATTGATCATGTCAAGAGCATCAAGAAGGGTTGGTCCCTTGTACCAGTCAAGGTTGGTAGACCTCTCAATCATGTTGTCACCCTCAAACCCGGAGATGGGAACAAATGGGATTTTGTCGGGGTTGTAGCCAACCTTCTTGAGGTAGGAAGACACTTCCTTGACAATTTCTTCGTACCTGGCCTTGGAGTACTTGGGAGTGGTGGCATCCATCTACAAAATTCATCACCAGTAAGCAATTAGAATTTAGATATATGAAACTGTACTTAAAAGATAATTAATTACATCAAGTTAACTATATCCCATAGTCTACCTTGTTGCAGCAGCAAATCATTTGCTTGACACCAAGGGTGAAAGCAAGCAAGGCGTGCTCACGGGTCTGCCCATCCTTGGAAATACCAGCCTCAAACCCACCAGTTGTCGAGTCAATGATGAGGATAGCACAATCAGCCTGGGAAGTTCCAGTAATCATGTTCTTGATGAAATCACGATGTCCAGGAGCATCGATGACAGTGCAGTAGTACTTGGTGGTCTCAAACTTCCACAAGGCAATATCAATGGTAATACCGCGCTCACGCTCGGCCTTGAGCTTGTCAAGCACCCAGGCATACTTGAATGACCTCTTGTTCATCTCAGCAGCCTCCTTCTCGAACCTCTCAATCACACGCTTGTCAATACCTCCAAGCTTGTAGATCAAGTGACCAGTGGTGGTGGACTTGCCAGAGTCCACATGTCCAATGACCACGATGTTGATGTGAACCTTTTCCTTACCCATCTTCTGAATTCAATAAAAAAAAATCAAGACATAGAAAACCGCAATCAATAAAAATTACAAAACATCGGCAACAAAGCCATAAATCAGAAACCAAACACATCCTAAAACGATCTAACAAAACAACCAACAACCCATATATCAAAATACTACCTTTCGAGCAAAGCAAGCTCAATAACACATTAAAACCTCTCACTTACGTATAATCAAGGATCCATCCTTAGGTCAGAAAACTCATCAACATAAAAATAACCAACATGTTCATATCCAACAAACTAAACCCATATCATTTCTCAATCCACCAAGCAATCTAAACAAGAATTACCACAAACAGATACACAAACCAGAGAGATCTATTCCCCGACATAACAACATAAATCAGCAACCCATCTCATACAGCGAGAACGAAACATAAACCATCATCCCAACATCAATCAGAGTCCTACGAAATTCATCCCAAATCGTTAAAAACAAAGAAAAACGGAGAGATGGGTACCTTGGTAGCTAGATCGAGAGAGGGGAGAGAGGAAAGGAGGCGGAAGCTCTGCCCTTCTTAGGATTAGGGTTTTCGAGATGGTAGGGAGCAGAGTGAGAGGGGAAGGGGAAGAGGCAGCAAGCGGACTACTTATAGGAGGCAACTCCGAGTGGACTTAAGGTCATTCGTCGGTACTGGAATTTACCGGATTGCCCTTGGGATGTTTACGTTCTACTTTTTGGGAGCGGCCGGGGTTGCATTTGGTGTGTAACCCTAGATGTTGTTCTCTATTGGCTTTTCTTTTTTTCACTTCAAGGTTCGATTACTTATTTGATGTATTTATTGTGATAATTATTATGGATATTTGCCGGGTGATAAGCATTGTTTTTAAATCGGCGGTCCGACCGGCGGTCCGACCGGTCGGACCGCAAATCGGCCACTCCACCGGTCAAAAACTAATAATCCGACCAGGTACCTTACCAACCGGGCGATTTTTGGGATTTTCCGGTCGGACTGGCCGATCAGACCAGAAACCGGGGGTGGTTCGACCAGAAAATATTAAAAAAATAATATTTTTTAAAAAAAATAAATTTTTTTTTAAAATAGAATTTTTTTAATAAAAAAATTGAATTTTTCTTTAAAAAAAAATTTGGTCCGACCGGTCTGACCAGAGATCGGCCAGCCCACCGGGTCGATCTCCAGTCCGATTTTGAAAACTATGGTGATAAGTCAAAATCTTTTTACAGTCATCTTTTATAAATTAGTCAGTTTTAGTAATCTAGATCGAGTTAAAATTTAACTACTTCTATATCTTAAATATATTTTTTCCATAAAATATTAATGGGTAAATTACCCTCAGATCCCTGACTTATGGTCGTTTTTGTAGTAGGGTCCTTGGATAATTTGAATTAGATATAAGGTCTTTATTTTTTGAATTAATATTAGTTTCGGGTCCCTAAAATGACTAAGGATGATGTCAGCACTTTTTTATTACAAAATGACTAAACTACCCCTAACTTTTTTTTTAAAAAAACTATCTTCTTGGATGTTAGAACACCATGATGAACACCAAGCATTCAAATCCAGAAATCAAGCAAACATGTTAGAACACCATAATGAACGTCGTCGAAATATCGAACCACACAAATACCCAACACCAACACCGAAGCTCCTCACCATCATCCTCTTCTCATCACACGACTTCAATCCTCAAATCTGGAAAATTGGGGATGAACCCTAATTTTAAAATTTAGGTTTTCAAGGCTAGGTTGCAAGAGGGGGGAGGTTGTGGCAGCTGCGGCGACGTCCGAGGAAGAGGTGAATCGATGGAATTTAAGGACGAGGAAGGGGAGGAACGGGAACGGGTCAGCTTTCTCGTACGCATCAATCAAGTACACAAACAAATATTAACCCAGAAAATTCACAACCCATCCTGGCGGCTCCACTTCAACCTCGTCAAAGTAGTAGAACTAGGACCCGTAGACCTTGAACTGCCCTAGGAGGTGGTTCTCGTTAAGGACCTCGAGCTCACCCGGAGAACCTCGTCGGAGTTGCCAACCATTTACAGGATGACGGTGAGGACACCCGAAAACCGGAGAAATTCGTTGGGTATCTCTTCATCAGATCCCTGAAGCCGTCTCTGTTTCACTCCACGCCTTCTCCGGATCTACCTATGACTATGCCTCTTCTCCCCTTCGAGGTGAAGATGAATGGTGGTCTCGTGTTGGTATTTCAGGGAAGAAGATGGATCGTGCATTTTTTTGATCTACTTACTACGATTTAAGTTTAAATTTTTTTAAAAAAAATTTTAAGGGTATTTTGGTCCTTTCTATGATAAAAAATCAAAAAAATAAATGCTAACATCATTCAGGGACTTTTAACAAAATTGCATTATAAATTTGGGACCTTACATGTAATTCAAATTATTCAGGGACCCTACTACAAAAACGACCATAAGTTAGGGACCTGAGGATAATTTACCTAATATTAATATTGAATTTCAGTCACAACTTTTACATAAATTGATATGTTTAATCAATATATATTTAGCATACTTTACAAATTTTTAAAAATTAAGTTGTTAGTTTATGTTATACTTGTTAGATAATTTTTACATTATCTCAAATAGTCGTGATCAACATTTTTATAAATATATAGGGTAAATTACCCTCAGTTCCGTGAGTTTTGTACGTTTCTATAGTAGGACCTCTATATAATTTGAATTAGATTTAGCGTCCCTACTTTTTGAATTAATATTGGTCTCGGGTCCCTAATATTACTGAGGATGATGTCAGCAACTTTTTTTTATTTTTTTGTCATTAAATTGACCAAAATACCCCTCGACAATAAAATTAAAGAAAAATCATCTTCTCTCTCAGATAATCTTCT
>SOPF01025113.1:0-20489 GCA_012979155.1 Hypericum perforatum | reverse complement strand
AATAAAATTAAAGAAAAATCATCTTCTCTCTCAGATAATCTTCTTCTCCTTCTTCATCTTCAACCAACACCAAGAAGAAGATTAATCGATTTTATTTCCTTTCTAATTATCGATTAATCGATTCAATTCCACCACAAGAAGAAGCGGCCCTTATCTATATCTATTTCCTCCTTTTGTTTACTTTTTCGTGGTTCTTATTTCAGTATTATTCACTCGAGGAAACCCTAGAAGGGTGTTTCTTTTTTGAGGTGGTTACGAGATTGATTTGTTTGTGGATTGGGAATGGAGGGGGCTAGTTCGGAGGGAGATAACCCTAATAGATCGGCGGCCAAGGGGACGCCGTGCTCTAGCGAGGGCTCCGGCAAGCCCAAGCACCCGATGAAGACCCCTTTCCAGCTCAAAACCCTTGAGAAGGCTTACGCCTATTCGTGTTTCTTTCTCCCCTGCTTTGTTTATTTTATATTTTTGCCACTCAATTTTCGTATGTGTCGTTATCGTGGTATTTATTGGAGTTTGTTTCGTGTGATTCAGCGGAGACTTACCCCTCCAAGGCCACGCGCATCGAGTTGTTAGAGAAGCTGGGGCTTACTGATAGGCAATTGCAGATGTGGTTTTGTCACAAGAGGTTGAAGGACAAGAAGGAAGTAACTTCGAACAAGAAACCGCGCAAAGAGACTCCTCCTCCTCCTCCACGGGAATCTCCAATGCTTGGAGATGAGTATGAGTTTGGTTTAAGATCGGGATCTAGCCGGTTTACTGACCCTAGGAAGACAGTGTTCATTGATATGCCGATGAGAAGAAGATATTTTTGGTGTTCATGGGTTTGATGTTCTTGATGTTCTTGGGTTTGATGTTCTTGATGTTCTTATTTTCTAAAGGTTAAAGATGGATATTTTTTTAATTTTTTGTTCGAGGGTATTTTGGTCATTCTCGTAAAAAAAATAAAAAAATTGAATGGTGACATCAGCGAGGGACCTAATAACAATATTTTATTTAAAAGCAAGGGTCTTATATCTAATTCAAATTATACAGGGATCCTACCACAAAAACGTACAAAACTCAGGGGCTTGAGGGTAATTTACCCATATATATATAATAGCAAAGTATAGCTGTAAAGCTCCGTGATTTGACCGACTGGCTCCACTGTACCAACACAGGTCTTTTTAGCGTGCTTTGTCCTCACTCGCACGCACTTTGAAAAACTTCCCAAGTGGTCACCCATCTTGATCCTACTCTTGGCCAAACACGTTTAACCTTGAAGTTCTTTCAGAATGTGTGCCCGAAAAGAAGGTGCACCTTGATGGTACAGATATTAACAATCAAATCACTTAAGCCTTTCACACAGTATATATACGGGATATCGCAATAGCATTTGAAAAAGTCTATATTAAATCTCTCTCTTATATAATACCATTTTTAAGAGATATTTCTCCTACCTATATTACTTTAGAGATATTTAAGTTAATAAGTTCATGTGTAATAATTATGTGGCAAAATTTATACATGGTACGTATGTCATAGTCAAAAGCTTATTGAAGTTATTTGCCAAATGACTTGTATTTGAATATTGGTTAGATTAACTAATTTTTTGTGGAAAGAGATCGTTTTACAAAAAAATTGTAGGTGAAGGAAATTATAGGATAAATTATCTTTTAATTGAAAGATGATGAATGGAAGTCAAATCAATCATAGTGCAAAAAAATTAGACACACATAAAATGTCCTTGACTTTCTTTTAATCATAATACCATCCATATGTCATGAATCTCCTTTTGACCTCCTTTTGACCTAGTCAAGAATTGAATTTAATTCGTAATTTGATTCGATTCGATTCATTAATAATTCGATTTGATTCGTATATTATTCGATTTGTCAACAATTCGGTTCGAATTCGTACTCGTATGAATTGAATTTGGTTTACGATTTTTATAATTCGTCAAACTAGCGAATTTAATTCGAGTTAAATTCGTATTGAATTTGATTAAAATTTGTATACAATATATATAAATATATATATATATATATATTGGTATAAAAAAATCTCAAACTCAATTATTTAATAAACCTTAAATCCTAAACCCAAACCTATAAACCCTAAAATTCTAAAACTCTAACTCAATTATTTATTATCATAACTTTAAATCCCAAATCTTAAATTCTAAAACCCTAAACCCTAAACGTAATTATATATCAAACCATAAACTTTTAAACCTAAACCTTAAATCATGAAACCCTTAAACACTAAATTGTAGACAACTTATTTTGGCGCATTAATTGCAAACTCAAACTTTAGTTTATTTCATTTTCTCAAAAATGTTAAACATCTATTCCATATTTTTTAATTTTTAATTAAATATTAAATATTTAAGAATTGGATTCAATTCGAATTCAAAGGTTTATAAACGAATTAAATATGGTTTAATATTTTGATAATTTGAATTTGAACTAATTTGCTTCAAATTCATTCGAATTCGAACCGTCTACTTGTCCACATGACTTCCTCATCCCTAACTTCAATTTTATCTCACACTAGAGATTTAATTCTATGTCACCTCTACGCCAACTCTATTTTTATAAATACAATTATTATATATAATTAAGATATGATTTCTAATAAAGTTAAAAATATTAAATTAATTTTGAACCTAAAAAATACATGGAATTTCAAATTATAGAATTAATATAAAATTATAAAAATTATTAATAATATTACATTTACGATATACTATTAAGGTTAGGATTTAGGGTCTATATTAAATTTCATAATTTTTGTCAAATTACAAAATTATAAATTACATAATATACTAAAATACATAATTAATTACAAAATTAAGAATTAATAAATAATTCAATTTATAAATACATATAAAATTTATGTTTTAGGGTTTTAAATTTCTATTAAGTTATATAATTTTTTCCATTAACTAAATTGAAAAACTTATAAATAATTCAAATTACAAATACAAAGAAATTTAGGATTTAGAATTTAGAGTTTAGAATTTATATTAAGTTACATATTATTTTTCTAAATGACCTAATTAAAATTATGTAATCATATAAAATAACATATATAAATAAAATTATGTAATTACATAATTTTTCTAACTTACAACTAAAATTACATAAAATTATATAATTATTTTATTCCAACCAAAATTATATTATTTTACCCAAAATTACATAATTATATATAAACATAAGTTTTTTAATTACATATTTGCATCAAATTAAATATTTTTTTCTCAAATTATATAATTTAAACAATAGAAATTAAATTATTGGATATAATAATTTTATAAATGATTAAAACATAAAAAATGAATAAAATGATTCAAATCGGTAAAAAGAATTTTTAAAAATTCTAAAAAAATTCTAAAAAAAATATTTGTTCTTGATAAAAAAAACCATGCGATCAAATCACGGCTCGCGTTGTCCTGACATACAGCTCACTGTGCGTGTTAGATGAAGGGCATGCTCCTCGCCAATGGTAGCCTACCATGTTCGCGCGAAGGATCGCACGATTCCCCTTTATATGATCTAAGTATATATTTTTTGTTAGGATAAATTACATTAAGCCCCTTTTAGTTTGGCAAATTTGTGTGTCGCATCTTTCTATTTTGTAATTCGATTAAAAACTCTTCTTAGTTCAGCAAAATTGTAATTTAAGATCCCTGAAGCCGAAACCAAAGTTTTTTCTGGCAAGAGGCCACTCAAAATAACAAAAATGTTCCTAACTTAAAAAAAAGTCTCTCTCCCCTCCTCCCTCCTTCTCATCCTCCTCCTCCCCCCACTTCCCTCCTCCTCCTTCCCCCCTTCACCTCCTCCTTCGAATTCTCATCTCCTCATTCTCTTCCTTTCCTCCTTCGTATTCCCCTCTTCTCCTCCTCCTATCACTCTTCCTCTCCAGATTCTCCCATCTCTTCCTCCTCCTCCTTCTCCTCCTACTCTAGACTCCTCCCTCTCCTCCTTTCCTCTCTGGAGGAGGAGATGGAGGAGGGAGGTCTAGAGGAAGAGAGGGGAAAATTCGAAGGGGGAGAAGAGGAAGAGGAGGAGGAGGGGAAGTGAGAGTCCAGAGAGAGTCTAGAGGAAGAGGAGAGTGAGGAATTCAAAGGAGAAGGATGAGGAGGAGAGAGTAAGAGGAGATTTCTTTTTTTATCTGTTAGGTTTGGTGCATTTTATCATTTCGCGTGATCTCTTGTCAGAAAAAATTTTGGTTTTTTATTTCAGGTGTCTTAAAGAACAATTTTGTCAAATAAAAAGAATTTTTTATTGAATAATCAAATAAAAGAAGACGAGCTATAAATATACTAAATTATACGGAAATAAATTTAATTTAAATTTTCTTTTTTACGAGAAACTCTAGTTTTAAATTTTTCATAAAGTTTTTCACTTGAGCGATCACTAAGAATAAGTTTGATCACTATTCAAATTTAGCTTTGTTTTGTTACATTCAATAAAAAATTGTAAAATCAATAATTTAACCGTCGATTTAGTCTTCGATAAATAAAAAAATTCAGTTGCACAGAAAATTTGGGGCCGACTGACAAAGGTAAAGCCTGAGTTAGGCCCTTCTATCGTCCGAGGTTGGATTGGTTAAGGACAACATATTATTTTCCATGTGAAAGCGATAATGTATTTTTTATATTAATTTGAACATAAAATAATAATGATTTATTTTGACATTGATTTGTATGTATAACAATAATAATTTACTCTAATATTAATTTGGGTGTGAAAGGATAGTGATAGTTCTTAATTGAACACAAATTTCTTTAGTGACTCCTCAATTCAATTTCCCTTGTTCCTTCCTCACGGCATAATCCAGTCTCCAGGAAAAAAACTTTAAAAAACATGGTTTGATTAGCATAGAATAAGTCATACTGTGATTCGAATAGTTGAACTTACTATATTCGAGAGTTTCCTCGAACAACTGACAACAAACTTCTAGATTTTGCCTAAATATTTGAAATTTTGGATTTTTCTTGTAGTTAGATTCCAAAATCCAGGGTGACATAAATCATTTTCACACCTATATTAAGCTATTTACCTATTTTTTATAACTTTATTCATATTTTTTAATAAATAAAAAATGTATAATCTAATCTGATTAGTTAGACCAGCTAATCTATAAGTCAAAAAAATCTTGAATCGAGCTCTGAATCAATTTCTAAAACTATGCAGCCCAAAGACCAAAGTCTATGTCGGCCATGTTAATTTAGAAAAAATATCGAAAAAAGTCTATTTTAGTCTGGTGTCACTTTCCATGTTTCACTTAGACTACCCGCACCCATGACCCCGCTATAGTGCCATGCTCCTGGTCCACGTCAACGATGCCTCTACTCTCAGTTTTCAATTCACAGTTATACCTTCGTTATAGTGTCACGCCCTTGCCCAAGTCATTTTTTTTTCAGCTTAGTTTTTTTTAAATTTAGCTAACTGTACTAAACTCTTACATTTTTTGAGTAACTTCAAAAATGCTACATTTAATGTAGTCCAAATCCCTGCTTCCATTTCGGCTTGCCATTGCTGAAAATAATTGATTATTACACTATTTTTATCCGAGTCTAAACTATACTCGAATTCTGAACAAAAATCAGGATTATTGGAACTCGCCATATTCGGATCCATGTGCATAACTTTTTGGTAAATAGGAGAGGAGTTGGTGTGAAAAATTATGAAGTGGTTAGTATCTATATATAGATTTTTCAAACATTTATGGACCACACAAAATTTTAAACGATTCTGATACGCACATAAATTTTTTAACCCAAAAGTCTAGTTATTTGCCTAAAAAATTATAATAAATTTTTTAAAAAAATTTGTTCGAACAGAAAAGTGGGAAATGGTAAAAATAATTTTTAGAAATATTTTCTGATTAATTTTAATTTATTCGATTTGTTATAATTTTTTGTAAAAAAATAATTGTGTAGTTGACTAGGCTTGCCTGACCATTGTGGCCCAATCAGAGCAGGCCATATTGGCCAGGTCGCCATGTTGCGCAAGGAGCACAAAACGTCGCGCTTACACGCGGGGGCGCCTTGCCTAGTTGCGAGCAGTCACGTGGTAGTCCCCCCTAGACTGTTGCGTTTGGTCTTAAAACATCATCATTAGTCCCCCACTCTCTCAAGATGGGTTATCTTTCGTAAAGGGAGTTATTTTGGTTGACAATAATGAGAATAGGTTTTTTGGAAAAAAATGTATCAATTTAAAATTAGTAAAACATATGTAAAAATGTGCATTTTTCAACTGCAAGGAAATGTGCAGAATAAAATATTTAGTCATTAAAAACAGACAAACTTATCATTTCCTTAAAGAAGTCAGTATGGGTCAAATTTAAAAATTTGATAATTAAAATTTAGTAATTAAAATTTGGTCTCACCAAAAGTTGACCGGTACCGTTTTCTATAAGGAAATGCTCAAAGTTTTACCTTTTTAACCTTAAAAAATCTTTAAAGAATACCCTCAGATTTTTCAAGATGAAACTTCTTGTGTCTGAACCAATGCGGTTGGTGCAGTAGTGCTAGGGGCTGCACTTGATAGGACGAACCAAGGTTCGATCCCCCGCAACAACATTGGGAGAGGAATAAAACCTTAACTCCGGGACCCTCCTTGGAATTGTGGAAACAATTTACCCACAATTTTTAACACAAAAAAAACTTCTTGTGTCTATCAAAGAGACCGACAGACATACATGCTCAGATTTTTTTATTTGGGTACACTCTGAATTTGCCACCACATGTATATCAATGTTCTTTTTAATTTTTACTTGTGATTATGGAAGTACTGAGATCATCCGCATTGGTGCTTCCGCTACAGTGCGTGTCCCTACTCTCAGTTTTCAACACACAGTCAGTGCCACGTCAGCTTTTTTAGCTTAGTTTTCTAAATTCAGCTAACTGTATTAAACTTGAATATTATTTCGAGTAATTTCAAAAATATTAAATTTAATTTCGAACCAACCAAAATAAGAATTTTCCAAAATAAAAAATTATTTATAAATAATACCAATTACAAATTCATGAAATTGCAAATTAAATATAATTTGATTTTGAAGATTTATAAGTGTATCGTTAGGGTTTTGGGTTAGGGTAAGGATTTAGGGTTTTAAGGATAGGGTAAGGGTTTAGGATTTATGGTATTTACAATACATAAAGACATATATACATAAATTTTTTCAATTACATAAGTACATCCATTTATATCAAATTACATAATTTAAATAACATAACTGAGGTTATTGTATACAATTAAATTTATAAAATTATTAAAAACATTAAAAAACATATAGTTTGAACATAATATTGCAAAAATGGTACAAATAATTTGTTAAATTTTTTAAGAAATGTTTTTTTTAAATTATAAAAAATAAAAAAAATAAAAGTATCTAAAGTGGCAATATAGAACAATTTTCTAACATTAAATTAAATATATCTTGATATTTTCCTAATAAATTAATTTGTTCTTTCATATTCGTAAACTGTACATATTAAATATACTTAATCATAATAGGCTATCAATGAATTGGGGTGGAAAAATGGTTAAGCTCTCTCTCTCCCATCACCTCGAGTTTGAATCTCACCTTCTCCCATCCTTTAGTCTTATAAAAAAAATTAAAAAACTGACTGGACACCCCCGCGGAGTGTCCAACGCCCCCTGACATGCGGAGATGCCCCAGGTGATAGGGTGGTAGGGTGGCTCGCCCAATAGCAAGCCACCATGTGGTAGGGTGAGGGCATACGCTCCCTCTGTTGTGCCTAGTCTGAATAGCATCATGTACGAGAGGCTGCTCAGGAGTGAGTGGGTGACTTAGTGAGGTGTTGCATGGGGAGTTTAGGGAAAGGAGTATATTAAAAGTTTAAATTTATTTAGGTATTTTCCCAAGTTGTAAATTCATTATTAAGTATATTAGTCACTTGCTCGGGACCATTTACTTTAACAATAAAATGACATAATATCATTTGGCGTAATGTGTTTTAGTAACTAATCGGATCCCATTATTATGGGCTATTTTTTGGGAATACCCAATCCAAACATTGAGGGCCCAACTTGTCAATATGGGTAGAGAAGTCCCAAGGTTAATTCCTAGAATCTTTGCAAAATTTTCCAAGCAATTCGTAGAAAAATTTTGTAATTAAAACTAGGTAGTAGTTGATAGCTTAGCATTTAATGTTTGGTTTTCTTAGAGTTGTATAGATAGCGTTCTACTAGCGGTGGGAAAATTTGTTAGTGATAATTGATATCAGAGCTGTGATGGCTTCGAGTAGAGAAAATTGGTCTGGGGGTAAGTTTTAAAAAAGCTAAAAGAGGCGCCTATCAGGAAGAATGTGGCTTCTCGCAAGGAAGAGTCATGATATCAAGATGGAGAGGTTGTCTTTGGATGGGAATTCCCAAAGATGAAGCTTGATATTCAGGATAGTTGCAAAAGTCGAAGAAGGGAGTCCAACGCATTGAGGAGAAGCTGCCTTTCCAGAAAAAGTTCATATATGGTCTTTGTGGTTGCACGAATTTTGCGTCGTGATCCAGTATTTTGAAAATGACTTTTCCCGTCCAACAATTTACAATTTTTTATGCAGGCTCAAATCGCACCCCAAGCCAAAATTAATCCAATCTTAGAAATGACATCGTGCTTGCAATGACTTAATACACCACCTAAAATTTTTTCACCGATTGGCTAGCTAGCACATATTAAAATATGTCTTTCAATCACTTATTTCTTTATACTTTCTTAGGCTAGGTGCACCACGAGCTTATCACGCCCTCGCCCTAAGTGCGTGCACTATACACTAATTAGGAGAGAGTAGATGCACGGGAAGTGACACATGTACCATGCTCTTGTGTTAGAATAGCAAAAAATGCATGGCATGCCACGCAGCGTGAAACTTACATGGCACGTAGGGATTGGTCTAAGCTATTTTTATTTTATTTTACCTTTTCTATTATTTTAGAAAATGTTTATAAATTTTTTAATAAAAATCTTGTTACAATTAGCACATATTCGATTTTTTTATGTTATTACAAAATTTATTAACTAAGTTTGTTGGAGCATGAAAATAATTTGCCTTCCCACGGTGGTGTTATGGTAATTTTACCTTTTGAGAGTGACTACTTTTGGTACTTCTTGAAACACTTGTCCTTGTGAAAGGTACTAAGGAGAAATTTGCCTTCATAAGGTGACGTAAAGGAAAGATTGAAGTGACTTCATGAAGCACTTTACCTTCCCAAGGTGACTAAAGTAAAACTTTGCCTTCCAAAAGGGGACATGTACATGTGACTTAGAGAAGGAAGAAAGTGACATATGCATGTGACCAAAGGAAAGGAAAAAGTGATATGTGCATGTGACCAAAGGAAGGGAAAAAGTGATATGTGCATGTGACTAAAAGAAGGGAGAAAATGACTTTCATAAGTACTTTACCTCCCTTAAGTGACCAAAAGGAAATTTTAGCCTCCTTGTGGGGGTTTCATGCGAGTGGTCATTAAGAGGGGAGAGTGACTTCCATAAGCACTTTGTCTTCCAAGAGTAATCAAAAAGAATATTTCACCTACCATAGGAGATGCCTTCTTGAAGCATGGCCATTGGAAGGGTGAGTTCACTTGCACCTTTCTTGGCCTTTCGAAAGAGGAAGTATGAAGAGACCTTTATTTGCTTCGCCTAAAAGAGGTGTTAAAGGCTTCTCTCACCTAAGGCATATGTTAAAGACTTTCCTCGCCTAAGGCACATGTTAGAGGCTTGCCTCGCCTGAGGGAGGTGTCAAGAGCTAACCTCGCCTAAGGGAGGTGTCAAGAGCTAACCTCGCCTAGGGGAGGTATCAAGAGCCTACATTGCCTACTGATGAGTGTCAAAAACACTCATTATTCGTGTCTATTTAGTTGATCATTCTTAGTATTTTAGGTTGATTTAGTTATGTTTTAGTTGTCTTAGTGTTAGTTTTCGTTCATTGTGTGTTTACATTAAGCTTATCGTTTTTCATTAAGTTTGCTTGTTTTTAGGAGCATATTTAAGGAGAAGAGGAGGACGTTCGAGCAGACATGCGAATGTATGGACGAAAAGGAAGTCGTGATGCCAAGGAGTGCTTATCACGAGAAGTTGGCGCACGTTAAAGAGGGAAAATGCGAAGACCTGGCACATGCCACTTAAAGCTGGCGCACGCCAGACCAGACGGACAGAAGAAAAATAAAGATGAGTGTTGGACAAACAAATGGCAAGACTTGACAAGGGCGGTTTAGAGCTTTCTGAAGGAAATGGGGACAATGGCTGACTCTTTTTAGATATTTTTAGGTTAGATATTTTAGTAAATAAGTTAAATTAGATATTTAGTTTACTATTCCATTAGTTGCTTAGTATATATGCTAGTTTTGCTTTGTAAATTAAAGAGAGAAGAACTTTGGACAAAAAAAACACATAAGTAAAAGTTGGTTTTTGGTAGAAGAACATGGACTTGAAGAGGGGGAGCTTAGAGTCTTGATAAGTCTCCCTCCCTTTTACTCTTTGTCTTTAATTAATGCTATGTGTTTATATAAATATGTGTAAGTAGTTGTTTGAGTTTTGTGCCTTAATGCCTTTGATGTAGCCACTGATGAGAGTTGTGTATGTTCATGTATGTGTTCTTATCGACGTGCTTGATCTTATTGCTTAGACTTGCTTGATCACCAAGCCTTAGTAGTTAGTAAAAACTTGAGACCGAAAGGAGATAGAATTAATGGATAGGTTGATTTGATGATTAGTACTCTTGCTAGGTGAGAAATCTCCTTGGTAACCTACTGATTGTTCTTAGAGTGGAGCTTATAGTTGGTATTTAATTTAGTTTAGTTGGTTGGTGGGGTCGAAAGAACATATCTAATCTTCTAAGCTTGGTTAAGTAATAATTTAGACTTATCTTGCATGAAAGTGTGGTTGAGGTTGCCTTTGATTCACTCAAACCATATCACATACACTCAGACCCCTCTTTATTTTATGGTTATGTTGCTGGTTTAAGGTACTTAGCTCGCTTTTAGCTTTTTAGTTGTTGATAATCTGTTTTGTTTTATAAACTATCTATGTGCTTGTTCTTATGCTCTTGATGCTTGATGTTTAAGACTTTAGATCACTTAAGTTCAACTACAAACTTCATAATCTGATCCTAGTAAGTATGTAAACCTTAGAGTAGGCCTAACACCTCAATCTCTGTGGATCAACAACCCTACTTACTCTTATTGCAATTCACTGCAACTTTGCTATTAAACTGGCGCATGCCACCCTAGTTGGCGCACGCCAAGTTTGTTAGTTTGTGAGCTTTTGGTCGCGCCAGGTAATTCTTGGCGTGTGCCAAAGCTTAGGAATGGTCTAGGGGTGCGCACGCCACCCATTTCTGGCATATGCCAGGAAGGACTTATAAACGACCGATCGTCCATTATTAAGCAGAATTACGGTAGCACTTTTACCTAGAGTTGCAGAGAAATGAAGCTCGTCAATTGGCGCCATTGCCGAGGATTGAGAATTTAGACTCTCGATTCGGTTTACAAACTTGGATCAAAATATATTTGTATATTTTTTATTTTTATTTTTATTTTTTATTTTTAATTATTTTTCATTCACTTCTTGACCAAGTAACTTATCTTGTTTGACAAGTTACATGCATGCCATTACCCCGTTCAACCAATATTTCTCTATTGGAGATTGAAGAAGAAATAATGCTGTTAGAAAGGTCATTGCGTATGGAGAGACAAGAAAAAGAAAGAATGGACCAAAGGCAAGAGGGTCAAGGGGTTGGAGTACATGCCCCTAGACATTCTCTAATGGACCATGAGAGACCGACATACAAAGGAGCAAAAATTAGAATCCAACAGCCAGCTGTTGAAGCTAATCACTTCGAAATTAAGCCAGCTGTGATTCATATGCTTCAAGCTTTGGGTCAGTTCTATGGTTTACCTAATGAAGATTCCAATGAACATCTAAGGAACTTTATGGAATTAGCTGATAATTTTAAGTATCCTGGAACGTCTGATGATGCTGTAAAGATTAGAATGTTTCCTTTTATGTTAAGGGATAAGGCTAAGCTATGGTATAAGCAACTTAAGGGTACTCCAATAACCACGTGGGAGCAATTGGTGAATGCTTTCCTTGACAAATATTTCCCCCACTCAAAGACTAACAAGCTTGTTAAGGAGATCATAAACTTTGAATAATATGAAGGAGAGTCTTTGAGTGAAACTTGGGAGAGATTTAAGGAATTGCAACGAAAATGCCTACACCATGGTTTGTCTGAGGAGTCCCTTCTTAAGACTTTTTATTTTAGCCTGTCGCCAACAACTATGGAAAACATTGATTCAGCATCCAATGGAAATTTCCTGAGAAAGGGAAGGGATGAAGCCCACCATATTCTGGAAGAGCTGGTAGCTAGCAGTTGCATGATTTGACCCTAAACAAAGTTGATGCTGTTGTTTTACAATAGCATTGCGAAGCCTGTGGCAACTCTGGCTACGAAATTAGTCAATGTGCGATGATTAACCAACCTTTAGAACATGTCAACTTTGTTAGTGGTCAAGGACAAGGAGGAAACCGAATAGGTAACAACCCTTATTCCTCAACTTATAATCCTGGTTGGAGAAACTACCCTAACTTCTCATGGAAAGATAGGAACAATAAAGACAGTATGACAATCGTTCTTGATAAAGGAATACCACTATATGTCTCGCAATAAGGACTACCACCTAGTTTTCAACCACGTGGGTTTTAGGAGAAAGAATGATAGCACTTGAGGAAAGATTTGACAAGGTTGAGAAGTTCATCCAACAAACGGGAGACTCATCCAACAACCAAAGTCAAATTTTGAAGGCATTAGCGGCCCAAGAAGCAAGGCAGAACAACTTAGAACAGTTTCTTAAAGGGCAAGCTACTGCCATGCATAGCAAGAAGTACAACTTGGGAAATTGCAAAGACTAATGCATATAGAGTATCTGGCTCTCTCCCAAGTTCTACTGAAGTAAATCCTCAAGGCCAAGTTAATGTAATCACCTTAAGAAGTGGCAAAGAATTAGCTTCTCAAAAAGTTAAAAAAAGTCTAAGAAGAGTGTTGTGGAAAGTCTAAACAAGGATACGAAAGAAGAAGTACTGAAGGAATAGGTCCCACAAGAAGAAGTTGTGGAGGAAGAAGAAGTTTATGTACTACCACTACCAATGGTCCCGATTCTGCCTTATCCTCAGAGGGTTAAGCGAAAGTCGTGAATGGATGAAAAATTTCTCTGTTTCATGGAGAAAATAAAGAACGTTCAAATTAGCATCTTTTTTCTAGAGATGCTAGATTAAGTACCACACTATGCCAAATTTTTAAAGGAACTCGTCACTAAGAAGAAGAAATAGGAAGATAGAGAGACGATTACCCTTACGGCTAGTTATAGCTCTCTAATCTCAAAGAATCTTCTGATGAAGCTAAAAGATCCGGGAAGTTTTATAATTCCTTGTTTTATTGGTGAAACCGAGTTTCCTAAATGTCTTTGTGATTTAAGTGCAAGTATCAACTTGATGTCTTTGTCTACATTTCAAAAACTAGGTTTGTGTGAAGTTAAACCAACTTCTATGCTTCTCCAGTTGGCAGACTAAATAATAAAGAAACTATTCGGTGTGGTTGAGGATGTCCTAGTTAAGATTGACAAGTTCATCTTTCTAGTTGACTTTGTGGTTCTGGATTTCTCTGAGGACAAGAACTGTCCACTGATTTATAGCAAACCATTCCTCAACACTGCACATGCATTGGTGGATGTGCATAATGATAACTTGGTGCTAAGAATTGGAGACAAGAAGGTTGAGTTTAATATGACAAGTGTTATGCGCCATCCTCTTGATAAAGGGATGTGCATGAAAATTGATATTGTAGATGAGTGTATCCTCGAGTTCTGTAAGGAGTACATATCTAGAATTGAGGATAAAGGACTAGAGAAAGAAGAAGAGGATATTGTGGAAGAAGTTAAGGAGGAAATTGACAAGAAAGGTCTACTTGATGAGCTTGAAATTCACTTGAAATATTGTACTTCACCCTCCATTGTAAAAGCTCATTCCTTAGAATTGAAAGTGCTACCCTCGCATCTGAGATATGCTTTCTTAATAGATAGAGGGAGATTACCGATTATTATATCGAATAAGCTCACTAAGGAAGAAGAAGAGAAAGTGCTCACAGTTGTGAACAAATGGATTAAAGCTATTGCTTGGCAAATATCTGATATCAAGGGTATAAGCCCAAAAATTGTGATGTACCATATTCATATGGAGGATGGAACGAGGCCAAGAGTAGACTGACAAAGAAGACTTAATCCTAATATGAATGAGGTTGTTAAGAAGAAAGTGATTAAACTCTTTGAAGCCGGAATCATTTATCTAATTTTGGATAGCGAATGGGTAAGCCTTATACATTGCATTGCCAAGAAAGGGGGAATGACAATTGTAATCAACAAGGAAGGGGAGCTCATTCCAACAAGAACTATGACCGACTAGAGAGTGTGCATTGATTATCAAAAATTGAATGATGCCACACGCAAAGATCATTTCCCACTTCCATTTATTGATCAAATGTTGGAGAGGATAGTGGGGTATTCTTATTATTACTTTTTTGACAGTTACTTTGGTTACAACCAAATTGCAATATACCCCAAAGATCAAGAGAAGACATCTTTCACATGTCCCTTTGGTATTTTTGCATATCGCAGAATGCCTTTTGGATTAAGTTGTGCCCTAGCAACATTTCAACGTTGCATGGAGTCTATCTTTTGGGAGATGAACGAGAAGATTATGGAAATCTTTATGGATGACTTCTCTGTTTTCAGAGATTCATTTGATCATTGTCTTGACAACCTAGACAAAGTATTGAAGAGATATGAGGAAAAGAACCTTGTGCTCAATTAAGAAAAGTACCATTTTATGGTAGACAAAGAAATAGTCCTAAGGCACAAGATTTCTAGAGCTGGTATGGAAGTAGATAGAGCTAAAACTGAAGCGATAGAGAAAATGGATGCACTAACTACTGTTAAAGGAGTTAGAGCATTTCTGGGACATGCTGGATTTTACAAAAGATTCATCAAGAACTTCTCTCTAATCGCAAAGCCTCTAACAAATTTACTGGTTAAGGATGTATCCTTTAACTTCGATGAGCACTACCTTGAGGCATTTGATGCTCTAAAGAAAGCTCTTATCACAGCTCTAGTTATTTCATCACCAGACTGAAAACTTCCTTTCGAAATGATGTATGACGTGAGTGATCTAGCTTTGGGTTGTGAGCTTGGACAGAAGAAAGAGAGAAAGCTCCATGTCATCTACTACGCTAGTAGAGTATTGGTAGGAGCTCAACTCAATTACACAACCATAGAGAAAGAGATGCTTGCAGTCGTTTACGCATGTGATAAATTTAGACCGTACTTGCTTGGTTCGAAAGTTATAATCTATACTGACTATGCAGCTTTAAGATATCTTTTCTCAAAGTAAGATGCGAAACCTCGCTTGATGCGCTGGATTTTGTTACTACAAGAATTTGACTTGTCCATTAAGGAGAAGAAAGGAGCAAAAAATATTGTCACTGATCATCTATCTAGACTAGAGAAAAATGACGGTATGGAGATTGAAGGGAATATACAAGAAGAGTTTCCGAATGAAACTCTTATGACAATGAGTAGAGTACAAGCTCCCTGGTATGCAGATTATGCCAACTTTTTAGTTAGAGGTATTATTCCGACAGATCTGAGTTACCCCTAGAGAAAGAAATTTCTTCAGGATGTTCAAATGTATGTTTGGGATGATCCTTACCTTTTCAAGAGGTGTAGTGATGGGGTTCTTTGACGTTGTATTGCTAGTTGGGAAGTAGCAAATATTTTAGAGCAATGCCATAACACTCCCTACTCAGGTCATTATGGAGCTTCAAGAACTGTATCTCGAGTCTTTGAATACAGTTTTTATTGGCCTTTCATCTTTAAGGATGCACGTAGTTATGTTGAGTAGTGTGACCGCTGCCAAAGAATGGAAAATATCTAAAAAAGGAATAAGATACTGTTATCTAGAATTTTAGAGATTGAACTCTTTGACGTTTGGGGATTGGACTTCATGGGTCCTTTCCCAACATCATATGGCAACAAGTATATCTTATTAGGAGTAGACTATGTTTCAAAGTGGGTAGTGTCCTTTTAGTTGAGTGTCAAAAATACTCATTATTTAGTTATATGGCAACATCATATGGCAACAAGCAAAGATTCAAGTGTGGGGATGTGATGAGTGTTAAAAATACTTATTATTCGTGTCCTTTTAGTTGATCGTTCTTAGTGTTTTAGGTTGATTTAGTTATGTTTTAGTTATCTTAGTGTTAGTTTTCGTTCATTGTGTGTTTACATTAAGTTTATCATTTTTCATTAAGTTTGCTTGTTTTTAGGAGCATATTTAAGGAGAAGTGGAGGACATTCGAGCAGACATGCGAATGTATGGACGAGAAGGAAGTCGCGATGCCAAAGAGTGCTTATCACGAGAAGTTGGCGCACACCATGCCTCTATGGCACACGCCAAGTATCCATTACTAAGACGACCATTCACTCAGACGACCAGATGCACTCAAAGAGGGAAAACGCGAAGACCTGGCGCACGCCACTTAAAGCTGGCACATGCCAGACCAGACAGACAGAAGAAAAATAAAGATGAGTGTTGGACAAACTGATGAGAGGACAAGTTTAGACATGCCTCCGATACAATATACATTATGAAGTAGGGTTGTCGATCCCACGAAGAAAGAGGTTGCGCCTTACTCGGCTTACTTACTTAAATTTAGGAATTTTATGTCTTTGGTTTCTTTGGTTTGGTTTAGGTGGCTTAACAAACTAACATACTTAAAATGAAAATACAACCAACTTAAAACATGCAAGATCACAAGAAAACACAAGAACACAAGATATATATCAACTTAAAACAAGTGGTGTGATACCATAGATTACTTAAGTAAACTAAATGGTTCGTTGGGTTTTTAAGTACGTGTCACGATCCGGGTGTTTCAAGGCAACTAATCTATACTTTCGCACTAGATTAGTCTAAATTGATCTTTAGCTAAACTTATATGAACTCGATGTGCTTTCGCCCCCACAAGTCATATAAATCTAACTAAACACCAACTATAAAAATCACCCTTTTGGATAATTCATCACCAAGGAGGAGTCCACATCTCACAAGGCGACGAATCAACAAGTTAATGTTTTGATCAAGTCTATCTCCTTTCGATCTCAAGACTTGATTTTAATCATGGTTCTGGGTGATCAAATTAGAACAAGCATTAAGTCCTTTAACAAGTTCATGAACCTTATAATTTTTACCCATTTTAAACCATTAGAAAACTTAAGCTTTCAAGGCATCACACCAATAAGTGAACTACTCACACATATTTGTACAAAACATAAACAAAAACATACTTACTATATAAACACACTTAACATACATTTTATTTACATGATCAAGCAAAGGAAAGCAAGGATAGAAAGGAGAAGAAGGTGTTACAAATTCCAAGCATAAGCTTGGTTTATGCCTTGGCCTTTTTTCCTTCTTTTCCTCCTTTCTTTTCTTCTTTCTTTCTTTTCTTCTCTTCCTTTCTTTCTCTCCTTTGCTCACGACCTCTGCTTGCTCTTGGCTGAGTTTTTTTCTTCCTAAGTCATGGAATGACTTGCCTAAGACATAATACTTAACTTATTACAATCTTTAGCTAATGTAAAATATAAAATTACAACTTAATCTAAAATCTTACTAACTAATTTAACCTTGTCTCTAACTTTTATTAATTTCCACATAAGTTAAACTTAGTTGTTTAGGAAAAATCTGAGTGTTGGCCACTTATTTAGGCAAGAGGCGAGATTTTCATGCAGCCACCACAAAGTTGGTGCCCTCCACATGTGATGTCATTCATTTGGTCATGCCTTATCATGCTTCGTCATCACTGTTACAGCTGCAATGACGTCATCCATTTTTAAAACAAGATTTTTGGCAAGACTGTAGATATGGATGTCTTCTTTCAAATGCCACTGACGGCGCCTCAATCCGACTTCATATGTGGAAGTTATGATTTTTCTCGTGCAAAAGGTCTGGCCCGGCGAACAACATGGTTAGCCTCGGAAATAATTTGTGCATTCGGTTTGTCAATGCCATTTTGCTCGCAACCTTGTGATCTTGATCGTGCATTGTGATATCATTGTCCATGAAGCTCCTAAACATAAAGAAAACATAAGAAAAATGAACAAACATGACAAGAGAACAATATGTATAAAAACGATATAAAGACTTAGAAAACTCGTAAAAACGATATGTAACAAACGCTAAACTTACACTAAAATGTACATAAGTAATGAGTGTTTTTGACACTCGTCACAAACAAATGGCAAGACTTGACAGGGGCAGTTTAGAGCTTTCTGAAGGAAAGGGGGACAATGGCTGACTCTTTTTAGATATTTTTAGGTTAGATATTTTAGTAGATAAGTTAGATTAGATATTTAGTTTACTATTCCATTAGTTGCTTAGTATATATACTAGTTTTGCTTTGTAAATTAAAGAGAGAAGAACTTTGGACAAAAAAAATACATAAGTAAAAGTTGGTTTTTGGTAGAAGAATGTGGACTTGAAGAGGGGGAGCTTGTAGTCTTGATAAGTCTCCCTCCCTTTTACTCTTTGTCTTTAATTAATGCTATGTGTTTATATAAATATGTGTGAGTAGTTGTTTGAGTTTTGTGCCTTAATGCCTTTGATATAGCCACTGATGAGAGTTGCGTATGTTCATGTATGTGTTCTTATCGACGTGCTTGATCTTATTGCTTAGACTTGCTTGATGTTTAAAACTTTAGATCACTTAAGTTCAACTACAAACTTCATAATCTGATCCTAGTAAGTATGTAAACCTTAGAGTAGGCCTAACACCTCAATCTCTGTGGATCGACAATCCTACTTACTCTTATTGCAATTCAATGCAACTATGCTATGAAACTGGCACACGCCACCCTAGTTGGCGCACACCAGGTTTGTTAGTTCGTGAGTTTTTGGTCGCGCTAGGTAATTCTTGGTGCGTGCCAAAGCTTCGGTCTGGTCTAGGGTTGGCGCATACCACCCATTTTTGGCATACACCAGGAAGAACTTATAAACGACCGATCGTCCATTATTAAGCAGAATTATGGTAGCACTTTTACCTAGAGTTATGGAGAAATGAAGCTCGTCACCTACGGGAGGTGTTAAAAGTTTACCTCGCCTAGGGGAGGTGTTAAGAGCTTACCTTGCCTAGGAGATGTGTTAAAGGCTTACCTCATCCATGGGAGGTGTTAAGAGCTTGCCTTACCCAAAGGGGGTATTGAGAGCTCACCTCGCTCAAGGGAGCTGTTAAGAGCTTATTTCATCCAAAATAGGTGATTTCACCTTGGAAGGGTATGGAGAGCTTTAAAGAGACATAAGAGGCCTACTTTGCCTAGAGGAGGTATAAAAGCTTAGTTTGCCTTAAGATGGTTCAAAGAGCTTACTTGCCTCAAGAAGGCGCGGAGAGCTAAGCAAGGTGCTGGAAGGGCTATAAGGCCGTGCACGGTCAAAGGAGATAAGCTTGGGCTCCGAATTAACAGAAAGAGATAAGTCTGGTAAACTAGGCAATAAGGGTGGTTTCGGTACAAGATAAGGATAAGCGTCCCCGAAGATAAGCATAAGGAGAGTCCGAGTACAAGCAGAAGACGAAGTCCGAATGCAAGGAGGAGATGAAGACCTTTTTCTATATAAGGGACACCCGAGGAAGATAGAAGATGATCCAACAATCAACCACACAAATCTTATATCAAGCTCATAAACTTCTATTTTTAATTCTTAAGCCGAGTATTAGCGCTTGGTTAGGAGGCCGAGCAGTAGAGCATGGTTAAAGGAGTTTAGCTTGTTAGGTAGTGGTGGTCGTTTGATCACTTTTGTATCGTTGGGCGCCGACCTTGAGACGAGCCTTCAAGCCGTCAATAGATCATCCTTGACACCTTGTTACTTTTTCCCCACAACAAAGTTATTACACATAATATCCTAATTGAAGATGTTTATAACTTTTCCAATTTATGGCTATTTTTTTAATTATGTATTTACAAATTCACAAAATATGTAGTTATAAATTAATAGATAAATTGTATTTAGCACCTTGTAATTTGGCATATTTATCTATCGTCTCCCTTTATTTCATAAATCAATTACAAAATTCTCTTAGGTTGGCAAAATATCATGCAAACTAATAAAAACACTATTGATAGAAAAAATAAAAAAACACTCTTTCTCCTCTCCGATCCCGATCTCGTTAGCAAGAAGGAGAGGAGAGAGTCTTGAGGAGGAGGGTAGAGGTGGAAAAGGAGGAGGAGGGGGAGGAGGAGAGAAGGGAGTCTAGAGGAGGAGAAAAGGAAGAGGTGGAGAAGGAGGAGGAGGGGGGAGTCTGATGCGTCCAAATGTGGATCTAAAAACTATGTGCAAGAGTACACGATCGCAACAAGTAGTAAAGTGATAAGAAAGAT
>SOPF01025110.1:704-62313 GCA_012979155.1 Hypericum perforatum | reverse complement strand
CAAATGCTCTAGGAACTGCAGTGTTTGCTTCTCTAGAGAATGTTGATATGAAAATCTGAGATTAGATCCAATTTCATTTATAGTTACATTATTATAGAGTGACAACTATTCCAAAGAATATCATATAATATTCCTCACTTTAGACTATTCCACTTCTCTATGATGAAGGTAAATAGCTGTTAAATTCAGCTCTTGCGTTTGTTCATATTTTGCTTCCAATCCATCAGTTGACGTTAGAACCGGACGAAAAGTAGCATATTATTCAAATTTAAATGAGATAAAAACAAGAACAAGGACATTGGGCTAATAAGAACATGAAATCTTGGTCAGACAAGTGTGGGAGACTGGAGTTTTCCTTTAACTTGTCATGTCCAATTCTTTGTTCGAAACTTTGGCTTATACGAAAGTTATCAACCTGAGTCTGAATTCTGACCTCGTATCTCGCCGTTCTACCTCCTGGTCATGCCTGCTTTATCCCAAGAATTTGTCTAAGCGGTGCTTTTTTTCCCCTTAGGCTAAGAGTTTACATGAAATACAAATACATGGTCTTTTACATAGCTAAACGCCTAGATCAATTGGCAAGAGGTTAATTTAACTTACATAAGTATTCAAACTCTCGGAACACTTTCGGAACATGGTTATGATAAAATTTGGTGGAGAAAATTTTGCTACCATTTTTTTAATTTTATCTGATCTGAATTCGAGTTAGTCGGCGCAATTAAATGGTTTCTTCAGTTGTTGGAGATAAATCAGGTTTTCCAGTCATACAATAAGAATGCATGGATATAAACCGACAAATCTGTCAGTAATTTTCAAAGAGACATCCTCGAAGATGCTGTCCAAACTTGGAGGTTTCCTCCTTGTGCTCCTAACTACAGGCGTGGACTCTATGGAGAAAGTAAATTCTTTGACTTAATAATCCAATCGCACAATAGCCATACGAGCAATAGTAAACAAGGTGGACTCATAGTGGGTTTCAGACAGAATTGGACAAAGTTTTTTCTCCAAGCCTATGTTTAGCACAAAAAATGGACACGACAAAATTGAAAAATTGTCCAAATTCACTCCCAATTTTTTGGGATATATTTTTTTGTCCAAGGACAGAAATCTCTTATATTTTTACCATATTATCTTATATTATTTATTTTTTCTTATTTGTTATTAGATTAACTCAATCATTAATAATCATTTTCTCTAATATAAAATTTTTAGATCTTGTATACAACTTTTTTGATTGGGATTCATTTAGATTTTCTGTATTTCATATTTCAGATATAAATCCATATGAAACAATGGTTAATCCATATATCTATTCAATACATATATATTTGTTGGTGATTTTAGTGTCATCGATTCATTTTGGTTGTAATGTGATTTACTTGAGACCGATGCGATTTATCGTTAAGCTCGGAAACGAGTTTGGGGTAGTGCGGAGTGCACGCTTGTTGAGCTAACGGTTTATCGACCACGAATATGAAGCAGGGGTCGAGGGGTGGAGCCCCTCGCGGGGTCCAAGGGGCGGAGCCCCTGGCTGGGCTCGGGGCAGCGCCCCGAAAGCTATTCGGGAAATCCATATTAATTCTTTATTGGATTTTATGTTTTTCCCGTTTGAGTGGATAATACCACCGGTTGGTCGCGTCCCTTTAATCGCCCAACCGCCATTCTGTTTCTTTCCATTATCTCTTTATTAGAGGGTTTCGGTACTCAGAAAAAACGGACGAAATAAACTCCTTCTCTACTTTTCTGATCAAAGTTCATATTGCCTGAACGAGATTGTTCCTTCTCAGGATTATCCCCGCAAGATATTCTTGTAACCCGGGCAGTGAGTAATAGGGTAGAATAATCTTGTTCGGAAAGTGATCCGTACACGATCTTGAGAAGAATCCAGGATTATCACAACCTATTTTAACCAACAAACGAACAAGATTATTGATGATAATGGCTGGAGGAAGTACTGTCAAGGAGATGACTACGAATTTCGGAAAGCTTGAGAAGTTCCAAGGTCACGATTTCCGTCGCTGGCAGAAGAAGATACATTTCATGCTTACGGCTTTGAAGGTGGTGTACGTCCTGTCTACACCGATGCCCGAAGTCGAGGATGATAGACCGGTTGAAGCAGTAAGGCGCAGATCCAAGTGGGAGAACGATGACTATATCTGCAGAGGACACATCTTGAACGGTATGTCTGATCCTTTGTTCGATATTTATCAGAATATAGAGTCTGCGAAGGAATTGTGGGATTCTCTCGAATCCAAATACATGGCAGAGGATTCTTCTAGTAAGAAATTTCTGGTTAGCGATTTCAACAACTACAAGATGGTTGATACGCGGTCTGTCATGGAACAATTCAATGAAATTCTCCGGATCCTCGGTCAATTTACACAACACGGTTTGAAGATGGATGAATCCATTTCTGTTTCAAGTATTATTGATAAGTTGCCTCCATCCTGGAAAGAGTTTAAGCATACTCTGAAACATGGGAAAGAGGAACTATCTCTGGTTCAACTTGGAAGCCATCTTCACATTGAAGAGTCTCTGAGGGCTTCGGAAGATGATAAGGGCAAGGGCAAAGACATTGCTGGACCCTCGGTCAACATGATCGAAGAGGGTGGTAAGAACTTTAACAAGGGCAAAAGAAAGAAGCGTGCTATCAACAACAATAACAAGGGCAATTTCGGCTCTAACAAGAAACCGAAACTCGAGTGTTGGAAATGTGGCAAAACTGGCCACTTCAAGAGGGATTGCCGATCTGGCAAGAAGCACGACAATGCGAGCGCAAGTGGTTCGGGAAAGGGGTCTACGGACCAGTCCCGAAACCAAGGTCAGAATCTAAAACGTGATTTGAATAATGTGATTGATTATTCGATTTCACTAATTTCTGAGGCATATTATGTGCAGGATGATGCGATCGCATGGTGGATAGATTTTGGCGCCACTACACACGTATGTAAGGATCGTTGCTGGTTCAAGACACTTGTGCCAGTGGATGACGGTTCTGTTCTTTACATGGGAGACGATCACTACGCTCCCGTGGAAGGCAAAGGAAGTGTGCTGCTAGAATTTAGTTCCGGAAAGTCTATGTCTTTATGTAATGTTTTATTTGTGCCTAAGTTGCGCAAGAACCTTATCTCTGGTCCGGTTTTAAATAAGCTTGGTTACAAGCAAGTTTATGAATCTGATAAGTATATCTTGTCAAAGTGTGGTGTGTATATTGGATCTGGTTATTATAACAATGGGATGTTTATGATGAATTTGAATGGAGTTCCACATGATTCTGGTTCTGTATTTATGGCTTCTTCGAATGTGAGTGATTCATCTTTATGGCATGCTCGTCTAGGACATGTGCATTATAAAAGAATGCTTGAAATGTCTAAAGATGATTTGATTCCTGTTTTTGATGAGAATGTAGGAAAGTGTAATACTTGCATGTTAACTAAGATCACTAGACAACCTTTTAAGAGTATAATGAGGAAATCTGTCATACTTGAATTAATTCATAGTGATTTATGTGATTTACATGCTACTCCATCATTAGGGAACAAGAAGTATGTTATTACTTTCATAGACGATGCATCTAGGTTCTGCTATGTTTATATGCTGCATACAAAGGATGAAGCTTTAGATAAATTCAGAATTTATAAAACTGAGGTTGAATTGCAACAAAATGGCTTGATTAAGACTTTACGCACGGATAGAGGTGGTGAATATTATGATCCGGTCTTTTTCCAGTCCGTAGGAATTATTCATGAGACTACAGCTCCTTATACACCACAACAGAATGGTGTGGCTGAAAGGAAAAATAGAGTTCTTAAGGAAATGGTGAATGCCATGTTGTCTTACTCTGGTTTGAGTGAGGGGTTCTGGGGAGAAGCCATGCTAACGGCTTGCTATCTGCTAAATAGGGTTCCTAACAAGAGGAACAAGACTACCCCATATGAGCTTTGGTATAAGAAACGACCTAACTTGACATTTTTGAAAGTTTGGGGTTGTAGGGCCGTGGTTAGACTCCCGGACCCTAAAAGGAAAACTTTGGGTGAAAAAGGGATTGATTGCATCTTTGTTGGTTATGCTGAGCATTCCAAGGCTTATAGGTTTTATGTCATAGAACCTAATAACTCGGTTTCTATTAACACAATTATAGAATCCAGAGATGCTATCTTTGATGAGAAACGTTTCTCTTCAATACCTAGACCAAAGTATTCTATACCGAGTTCGGATGAAAATCTAAGGGATGATCATTCAAATGATGCACAAAGTGAGACGCCTGAACCCCGTAAAGGCAAAAGAGCTAGGAAACCTAAATCATATGGTTCTGATTTTCAGCTATACTTAGTTGAGGGATCAAAAGATCAGATTAAGTCTCTATACTCTTACTGTTATAGTATTGAGGAGGATCCAAGGACATATGATGAGGCCATTAAATCTCGAGATTCTGTTTTTTGGAAAGAAGCGATCGATGATGAGATTGCCTCAATCATGGAAAATAATACTTGGATCTTGTCTGATCTACCACCAGGTTGTAAGCCACTGGGCTGCAAATGGATATTCAAGAGGAAGATGAAAGTCGATGGTACAATTGACAAGTTTAAGGCCCGATTAGTTATCCAAGGCTTTAGACAAAGGGAAGGGATCGATTACTTTGATACCTATGCTCCTGTTGCTCGTATCACTACTATTAGATTGTTGATTGCCTTGGCGGCTATTCACAATCTAGTGATCCATCAAATGGATGTCAAAACAGTATTTCTTAATGGTGATTTGGAAGAAGAAGTGTACATGAAGCAACCGGAAGGATTTGTATTGCCCGGTAATGAACATAAAGTGTGTAAGCTGATTAAGTCATTGTATGGACTGAAACAAGCACCGAAACAATGGCATCAAAAGTTTGATGAGGTTGTCTTGTCTAGTGGTTTCATTCTGAACCAAGCGGACAAGTGTGTATATAGCAAGTTTGATGCATCTGGGAAAGGTGTAATCATTTGTCTATATGTGGATGACATGTTGATATTTGGTACTGACCAAAATCAGGTTAATAAGACCAAGAACTTTCTGTCATCCAGGTTCTCCATGAAGGATATGGGAGAAGCGAATGTAATTCTTGGTATCAAGATCAAGAGGGAGAACAATGGGATTATTATTACACAATCTCATTACATTGAGAAGATACTCAAGAAGTTCAATCATGAAGGTTGTTCTCCGGTTAGCACTCCCATGGATATGGAAAAGAAGCTTATGCCTAATACAGGAAAACCTGTGGATCAGCTTGAATACTCAAAAGCCATAGGCTATTTGATGTATGCTATGACTAGCACTAGACCGGATATTGCATATGCGGTTGGTAAGTTGAGCAGATTCACTAGTAATCCTAGTAGACATCATTGGCATGCTATAACAAGGGTTTTCAAGTACTTAAAAGGTACTATGATGTATGGTTTGTCATATATGGGATTTCCTTCGGTGCTAGAGGGTTACTCGGATGCTAGTTGGATAAACAATGTTGAAGATTCATCTTCTACAAGTGGATGGGTTTTCTTGCTTGGGGGAGGTGCCATTTCATGGGCTTCCAAGAAGCAAACTTGTATAACTAGTTCTACTATGGAATCTGAGTTTGTAGCATTAGCCGCCGCTGGTAAAGAAGCGGAATGGCTAAGGAACTTAGTGTATGAGATTCCGATATGGCCTAAACCCATATCACCTATTTCTATCCGTTGTGATAGTGCTGCCACCTTGGCTAAAGCCTATAGTCAAATCTACAATGGCAAGTCTAGACACTTGGGTGTTAGACATAGTATGATTAGGGAGCTAATCATGAATGGTGTAATATCCATTGAGTTTGTTCGGTCGCAACAAAACTTGGCTGACCACTTGACGAAGGGGTTAGGAAGAGACTTAGTGATTAAGTCGGTAATTGGGATGGGATTAAAGTCCATCTAAATCTACTAGCTGTGGTATACCCAATTCCCTTCTAATACAACGTTAGGAGCTGAATTCAATGTGGAAAGACCATAGTTAGAGATTGGAGCACAAAATGATTTCCCAAGGTATGTGCTCGGACCTACAAGTGATGTTAGGTTGAAGTATATCTTCTTAATGGTTCTTTTGACAAATTGCAAATGCAGGTGCAAGACTAAAAGGACCACCTATATGAGCATGGAGTTTTGTCGCTTCAAGAAGCTTGGACTTGGCTTCCTATATGCTTATGAATGGATAAGGACACATGGCTTGTATAGTGTCAAGTATGAATAGTAGAGTGTTGTAGAAACATTTGTGTATGATATCTTCAGGTATTCAAATGGGTTGACGGGTTCAATCGTTACGACACCCTGAATCTCGAGTATTTGGAATGTGTATTGTACTAAGATGAAAATTCAATCGCAAGACATTTTCATTTATGCATTTGTTTGATCGTAATGTTTGTGTGTTATACACTTGTATATATTATTATATGCTGAGTAGATCAAGGATTACACTAAAATGGGGGGGATATGTTGGTGATTTTAGTGTCATCGATTCATTTTGGTTGTAATGTGATTTACTTGAGACCGATGCGATTTATCGTTAAGCTCGGAAACGAGTTTGGGGTAGTGCGGAGTGCACGCTTGTTGAGCTAACAGTTTATCGACCACGAATATGAAGCAGGGGTCAAGGGGCAACGCCCCTTGCGGGGTCGAGGGGCGGAGCCCCTCGCGGGGTCCAAGGGGCGGAGCCCCTAGCTGGGGTCCCGCTAGGATCAAAGTTCATATTGCCTGAACGAGATTGTTCCTTCTCAGGATTATCCCCGCAAGATATTCTTGTAACTCGGGCAGTGAGTAATAGGGTAGAATAATCTTGTTCGGAAAGTGATCCGTACACGATCTTGAGAAGAATCCAGGATTATCACAACCTATTTTAACCAACAATATTTACAATGATATTATTTTAGTAAATCAGTTAAATAAATAAATTTAACATATGTATTTATTATACATTGTACATGTATGAATGAATGATTCTTAATAATATTTTATCTTTACAAAAAAATATTTTTTAAATCATGTGATTTCATATTAAAACTATTTACAATGTAACTAACATGATCTAAATTTGTAAGAATTATTTTTTAATATTTAATTTTAATAATGATTTTTATTCAAAGATTTTATTTCTATGATATGCATTATTGTAAAGATTGATTTTACTCAGTTCAATGAATATTATCTACTGTTATCATGAACAATATTTTTGTCTTTAACAAAATTTTAGATTAAATTATACATATGAAATAAAGAAATAGACAAAATATTCAATAATATACTGAAATAACCAAACATGTAACAGTACAACTGTACTGTCCTGTCCTATAGTTTCAATCCTGTCCAGAAGTCGTAACAAACACACCTAATCTACAGAAGTTTACTCCTTTTTCTCATATATATCATCCCACTAATCATCGTCTTTCACAGATTATGGCAGTCAAAAGTTCATGTAAGTAGGTTGTAAGGCTTAAGATGTTACGAAAAGAAAGACGGCATTCAACCAAGCAAAAATTTCCCAAGACGATGCCACCAGTTTTTCGTTTTCATAATTTATCATATGTGACTTGTGAGTCGTGCCACATTTAGGTGCTAAGAGTATGTTATGCTTGGCAAAAGACCGCTTGCAATTTCACATATATGAAGTAGTACTTACACAAGTTCCAAACTGAAATTATTGATGAGAATAAGATCACGAACTAGAAGAGACTTTGTTCTCAAATAGAGCAGAGAAACATGTTTACCAAGTAATAAAGAGATGTCCATAGCGTAGAATGTTGATTTAACCATTGTCAAGTCAAGTACTCATTGTTCACAGAATCACAGTTTCAACAGTATCAGAACTTACATAATTAGAACCCACGTTTTAAGAATATTATATGCACACATGTTACGTGGAACTACAGTCTTCTGAATGTGTACTCTGCACCATCATCTTCTAACTGTTCAAGCTGTCTAAAATTTCAGAAATCTGAGTTGAAAAGTATGTCTAGGTGCCACAAAGAAAATATTGTCATTTGTCAGCCATAATCATGTATCTAACTTTTAAAACAATGGTTGTCCCAAAACCAACAGGATTGTGTTCAAGATACTACCATCAAGCTTGAACCTAGCTACTTCTCCTAACCAGTAACCAAGAGGAGATTTTCAATATATCCCACAACAACTTTGACCAATTTATTTTAGGCCTAATATGCAGAGCCCCAATTCAAGGTAATACAACAAAAAACACAAATTTGAAAAATGTCAATGCCTCAAAAGTTCCAGGTTGGTTCACAGCTTGGTGAAGAAGATGGCCATCACAGAACTAACGACTCTAAGGCTAGGGAGTACAAAATTCAGCCTTCAATAGGAATTAAATAGCATAACTTCCAAGCCAGTAATCGAAGATCTGAGATACCCAGGTTGCTGTGATTAAACAACTCGGAACCCCAAGTCCAAGCTTGCAACACAACAGAACATAGCACAATAAATCTTTTATTCTAAGACCACGAATCACCCACTAGTGTACATTCTTTCTCTATTCAACAAGTGTAGTTCATCTATCAACCAGAGTGGTTCAAAATGTTGTCAGTGCCCACAACACCCCTTCTCTAAAGCTGGCTCAAACCATGGCTTTGATTTTAAGAGGTCAATAGATGTCCAAAAGAGATATTAGAATCGTAACCATCAATGGTAGTTTATGCTTAGGGTAAATTATTCTCAGGTCTCTGTCTTATGGTCGAATTTGCAGTAGGGTCCTTATATAATTTGAATTAGATATAAGGTCCTTATTTTTTGAATTAATATTAGTTTCGGGTCCCTAATATGATTGAGGATGATGTCAGCAACTTTTTTTATTACTAAAATGACTAACATACCCCTAATTTTTTTATAAAAAAATAAGGGTAAATTACATCTGGCCTCCTCTAGTTTGGTATATTTAACGCTCACACCCCCGTTTTTTTTAAACCAATTAAAAAATCCCTACTGTTTGAACAAATTGTACAATTTTCCCCCTGATGTCAGAATCGGCATTTTTTCTGGCGAGAAAGTACAGGAAATAACAATTATACCCTTGGCCTACAAACACTCTCTCTCATCTTCCTCCTTCCTTTTCCTCTTCCTCCTCCTCCTTCTTCCCTTCTCCTCCTCTGCCATCCTCCTCCCCTTCTCCTCCCCAGAAACTTCTCAACCCTCCCTCCTCATCTTCTCCTCCTTAGAGTTCCTACAGAACGCAACCCACGAGTTCACTTCCATGGCCACACACCCACCGACCAAGCTCGAAAGACACAGACAATACCCGAACTTCGCGTACGACCGGCTCCGCCCCCATCACCCCGAACCCTTGGAACATGTTCACCACCCCGACTACTATGCACGCGTACCCGACAAAGTGATGGAGTTATTAGGGTTCCACCAATACCCAGATGAAATCCACCAATACCCAGATGACTGATTGGGTTTCGTCTTCGTACTGCTGCATGCCACACTCAAACCTGATTGCCGCCATGAGGTCAGGAGACACTGACGGTTTACCCAGATCTTAAGTGTTTGCCTTCTTACTCCGACGGTTCTGTAGAGGACATCTCTAGTTGGTGGGCCTTTGTTTTGGGCTCTGGTAGATGCTATGTTGCAACAGGTTACCGATTTAATGGTTCAAAGTTCTGTGATTTGTTTTCTCGATGTGAAAAGCATTTCCACTCATTCTCGATGAAATATTGCTCTCCCGATGTGAATGGGAAATTAGGACCATGCTTTTATTATGTTAATTGTGCATTTAGTTTGATTGTTTTGCATCTGTTAGTAATTAGAATATTAATAGAGATGGGTGAAACTTATATTACAACATATTTGGTCTATGAGATTCCTCTGGGTTTGGGGAATGGAAATTAGGGAATATAAAGGAATTTTACTGGGATTGTGAGAGTTTTTGGTATGATTTTGCTGAGAAGAGGTAGTTGGAGGAATGTGGAGGAAGGAGGAGGAGGAGGAGGAGGAAGGAGGAGATAGATAAAAGTTTTTTAGTTTTTTGTTTTGTTTTTTAGTGTAAGGACATTTTAGTCTTTTCCTGTGCCTTCTCGCCGGAAAAAATGCCGATTCCGGCATGAGGGGGAAATTGTACAATTTGTTCAAACAGTAGGGGTTTTTTAATCAGTTTGCAAAAAACAGGGGGTGTGAGCGTTAAATACACCAAACTACAGGGGGCCAGATGTAATTTACCCAAAAAACAAGGATAAGAAATTTAAAAAGAAAAACAAAATCAAACTGTCATCTTCCCCAACACAATTCTCAGGACCTCCTTCTTCGATCTCCTTCTTAGAACCCCTCCTCCACCGAAAATCTATCTACCTCTACAAACAAAACCCATTTCCCCAATTTCTTGTCCGAACAAAACACACCTCTCAAATTTCCTCCCCTCCCTCTTAATCCAAGTAATGTCCTACACCGACAAGGATCCATCGCAGACGGAGATGAGCACAGAAGCCTATCGAAATAAGGGGGTAGAGTACGAAATGGTATGGGCCGCAGTTGGGTTCGATGGATAGGTTTAGGAAGGAGCGGCTCCACAGGGTTTGGCCCTTCACGGCCACTGCCAAGGCTCTATCGGCGACTTCCCGGATGGCGTAGGGGAGGAGTCGAGGGGGAGAACAGCTCACTCGGGACCTCCTGAATGGTGCGAGCAGACCGGAGGCAATTATTGGGGACCATCTCGCTCTCTGAGATCTCTCTGGTAGGCTGCAACACAATCTTAGGAACTATCGAGGGCTTCTCTGTCGTAGCAACCGAGGCCAAGACCTGGAAATAACCATTTTCCAAGGGTTGATCAGAGAAGAGGCGAAAGTAGGGTGAGCTCTGGTCGCCTGAGCCATGGTAACCAACTCGGGAATTGGGACTACCAAGAGATGAGTTTGCTGATCTTTGGAGGTGTGGAAACGTATAAAGCTTGGATCATTGGGTCTTTGGGTTTTTGTTCAATTGATGGAGACTTGCTCAATCTGGATTTAATCTAGATTTAATGGAGTAAAAAAAGAGGAAGAAGGTGGAGAAGGAAAGAGAAAGGAGGAGACAGACGTGAGGTTGAAGAAAGGTTTATTTATTTATTTTGGTTTGAGGGTATTTTGGTCAATTCTATGTTAAAAAAAATAAAAAAAATTGATGATGTTAGCCAGGGAACTAATAACAATATTTCATTAAAAAAACAGGAGTCTTATATCTAATTCAAATTATATAAGCACTCTATCACAAATTCGACTATAAGATAGGGACCTGACGGTAATTTACCCTTATACTTAAAATGATTGGCAATTTTCTAACCTGTGGTTGTATGCTTTGGAGTATGTAGCTAAACATCAAAAGATGCTTACTTCTTCTAAGAAACATCAGTTACTAACCAATCTAAGCGCTGGATTTCGAAGTTACATCCTTGATGAGCTTGCACTCCTGAACCTTCTTAAAGTTGAGCCACGGCTTCTTCCACACCTTGGCCTCATACACCTTAGTGTGATCACCGTCCTTCACCTCAAGTGTAATGTAGTAGACCATCCTGGCCACCACCTGCTGCTTCACATTGACCACTTTCTTAAACTCGAGCAAAGAATTTTGCTCTAAATCCAACACTATTCAGCTCCAGGAAACAACCACACTTGCAAAACACCAAATAATGCAACAAACCTAGTTCATTGTCCTCTGAACTAAGATTTATCCAAAAACTCAAAATTTCTAAAGGAACCAACTCGGAGTCTATCCCCTCAAGAGCCCCTGCGATGGAAACCCAGAACACCAATGGGAAAATCATGAGAAACCACTGAAAGGGCATCAACCCAATCTCAAGATATGACCAAATTAAGCAACTGGTTTGGTTAATTTTCTTTTAAACTAAGCTTGACCAAAATCACAAACTTTATTCTCTCGAGCCAATGGCACTAAAACCCAGAACACAAAATGAGAAAATCTTCAGAGCCAAGAAAAGGGTATCACCAAAACCCCATTTAATTCAATACCAGACAATAAAGTTTCGATCTTTGCCTCTTCTCTGTCCCATAAAACACAACCCAAAAATCTCAAACCTTTAACACATTACTTATAAAAAAACCTGAAAAGAAACCTCTTTTTTGTTGTGTTCATCGTCGGTGAAGCGGGCGAGGCCATCGAGCTCGATACTGTTGGTTGAACCCTTCACGTTCCTAGACACAACCTACTATAAGACGGAATTGGCTTGTTTGGGAACTATAGAGGGTGTCCCTGCGTGGGCACTCATCTAAATCATCTGATTACAATATTTTTTAAAATTTTTTTATTTAATGGTGTTAAATAGTTAGAGGGCATTTTTGACCTATTACCCAAACTTAAAATTTGAGATGACTTCCTCTTTTTTAGCATAATCATTATTAAATATTTTTCAAAAAAATTTAAAATTAAACCCCTAATTTATGTCACCTACAAATTTAAAAAATAAAAATTTAACAAAGAAGAAGATTTCGTTTGAAATCATTTCCATCATCAACGCTACACAAACAATAATGAGAAGAAGATTTTGTATCTCAAGCAAGCGCTCTCCTAATCCGAAGACGTTCCATATTAAGTTTTGCCTATCATGTACACCGTGAACACACCTCTTTCATCCCTGATAGTTCAGGACTCTGGTTGAGAGTTTGTGGGGGCTCGGTATTATGTTATCTTCGCTGACATTGCAGATTTTGATGTTTGGCAGAGAAGGCGTTTGACGACGATGGAAAACTGAAGTAATCCAAGCAACTATCAATCAACAAAGTTGGCCATAGTATAGTGTTAAAATTTTGCAACTTTTGGTGGCTTTCATGGGTCAAAATAAGATTCTTGTGTTCTATATGCTCTTGATCATTGCAAATTGTGACATGGGAGTCCAGTTCTTCATGAACTAGATCCTGTTCAGCCAGTTGTTAGCGAAGAAAGAGATGAGGATCCTGATGGTCGGTCTCAACATTGTCGATAAGACCACCATCCTCTACAAGCTCAAGCTCGGTGAGATCATTACCACCATGCTTGTACGATACTGGTTTGGTGTATAAGAGATACTAGTTTGGCTCATATGGCATATTGGTTTGGCGAATTCATAATATTGGCGGAACAACAAACCAGTAACATGGAACTATAAATCAGCGAGTTTGAACAACAAATCATTGAGTCGAAACAACAAACCAGCAAGTCGAAAAAAAAACTAGCAAGTTAGAACAAAAAATCAACAAGTCGAAACAAAAAACTAGCAAGTCAGAACAAAAAACTAGCAAGTCGTAACAACAAACCAGCAAGTCAGAACAACAAGCAAACGAGTCAAAATAGCAAACCAGCAAGTTCGAATAGCAAAATAGCAAGTCCGAATAACAAACCAGCAAGTCAAAACAAAAAACCAGCAACTCATAAAAAACCAGCAACATAGAACAAAAAACAGCAAGTTAGAACAACAAACCAGCAAGCCGAAACAAAAAACCAACAAATCGGAACAATAAACCAGCAAGTCAAAAAAAAGCAAGTCGAAAAATAATTAACGAATGAGAGAGGTAATTAATTAATTCAATTAGGTAGGTGATTATAGAGATTGGAGAGAGAAAAAAATAATTAAATAATAAGAGAGAGAATTAATTCAAATTAGATGGTGATTATGGAGAGAGAAAGACATAAGAGTGGTTTTACCAAACCACCCTTATTTATTAAATTTCAATTCTTTAGTCCCCATATGGAGATTAAATCCTTGTCTCAAGCCAAGCCAAACCCTTATAAGACTATTCCCAAAGGCATCCTCGAAACAATTCATCCTCAGTCATTCTCCTAACAAACAAACTACTTTATTCATTTAGACTCACCTCTTAATCCCAATTAATAAATAATTAATATTTCTCACATTGAAATTATTAACCATTTTAAGTACGATTTACAAAAAATTACTTTAATACCCTATGATGAAAACCCTACAACTGAGTTAAATCTCATCCAATTTAAATTAATTAGGTCTATAGACAGCTGCCCGAACCATACGAGTTACATAAAAAATTTCTGATGACATCGTGCCATGTCATCATCCCCTCATTTCCTCCTTCCCTCTCTTTTCCCTCTCCTAATCCTCTTTCCCCCTCTCTCAAACCATAATTCTTTAACAAATCAAATGTAGCCTTTTTCCTCTTTTGGGCCCTAATTCCTTTGATTCCAACTGGGTTTCTTCTACCACCAACCCCTCTATTATTGCCATAACAAGTTATTATTTTTCTATCTCTAACAAGTTATATAAAGCTCACTCTTTCAAAATAGCCTTCCTCTGGTATCTGTGAAGGTCTAGAATATGATGCCTCTTATCGTCGGGAACATGTTGGCATAGTAGCTTCGGTGTTTCATCCCAACCACCTCTAGCACCCGCGCCCTAACCCTGACTCCCTTGCATGCCGCCAGAGACATTGTTGTGATGAAAATCAACCAACTAGTATGATGTCACATCATCACCTTCAAATGCATTCCCCATGCTCTCGAAGCCCGCATAAGTGTACCCATCCTCTAGTGTGACATGTATAGTAGAGTGTTGTTCCCATTGAGTCTGTTTATGGAGTAACTGTGTTGAAACCAAAGTTGTAGATAACTGCCTGCAGTTTGATCTCCCCGATTTGGGTCAATCTGGTCATTTCCTTCCCAGACAGGTCGTCGAGAGGTGGTGAACATATGCCATGTATGCATGATAGAAGCCTTTTTATAGATGAGGGATTTTGGGAGGGTGCCCTTGATAAAAAATGACCTTATTTTGGGAGGAGGTGCTGCAGGGGAGGGGCAGGGAGGTAAGGAAGATGAATGAGCCATGAGTATATCGGCATGTGGAACACATGAGGACGAGCTGGCGGCAGGTGTTGAAGGTCAACGGCATGATGGAGTTGAGGAGCTTGGTAGTCCTTCACGTCTTGATGATGATCTTGGTCGGGTACACAAAAAGGCTGGACTCTGACAGGACGTGGGAGTCCACATGATGGTTCTCGTCTAAAGGCAGAGCCATAACATTTTGAGAGTGGATGCCAATATATATATATATTTTTTCTTTTTAAAATAGGTAAGTTTAATTTGTCGCGGGATTAATTTTTAATTTTCGAATTTAGTGGAACATACATTAAAAATATATACTGTTATCAAAAACAAAATTTAAGTGGAGGTAATTATATATGTGCCTCCAACCATTAATGAACAAGTATAGGACACACATTTTTTATTTATTGTAAGACTTACTATCTAGGAAAAACAATAATTATCATGCTCCATGCATTAGCCAAAATGGCATATTTCTGTTGATTGAAATGACATATTTTTATTGGTCGAAATGATATGATATAGTTAGTTTGAATGACATGTTGTTGTTAGTTTAAATGACATGTTGCTGTTTATTCATGTTAGCTTGAAAATAATGTGTTCTTGTTGGTCGTAATGACATGGTGGTGTAATTAGTTTGAATGATGTGTTTTTGTTAGTCTTAATGATGTGTTCTTGTTAGTCAAATAATTTGTTTCTATTGGTTGGAATTTATTCTGAATGATATATTTTTATTTAGATGTCAGGACATGTTGCTGCCGTGAATACACCTAACTAAGAGAGAGAAACAAAAATTGAAGCAAGGCAATTGTCATAACCAAGTCTGTAATTTAGATATAACTCAATATGTCACTTAAATATAACTCAATCTATCATTTAGACATCAGGACATGTCATTGTAGTGGACAAGAGTTATACCAAACTCCTCTATCTACCTCGATGGGATGAGAGTCACTTTGCTAGTGTCAAACACCCACCAACATCGTGTTCCTCTACTAGTGTTATTTCCTATCAACGCCATTCTTCATCATCCTTTTAGGTCAGAATTGGCAGTGGTAAGGAGGGTAGCAAAGACAAGAGTCTCTTTGCAAGCATCATGCTCCTCCACTAGTATCATCCTCCATCAGTGTCATGCTCATCCACCAGACCTCATGACTGACTTTCTAACTTTGGTTAAATGTGTTAGATCAATTTGTACATGGATTGGTTGGTTGTCGTTGCTCATTGTTGTCAATATTTAACACCGGGGAAGATAGAGAACTAGCATAACCTCACAAGAGGAAGATTTGGATCAATTATGCCTATGTCACTAGGCTTGTCATCTTCATAATCTGGTTGTCTTAATTGAAAGTTGGATGTCATTTTTGTTGTTGAGTTGGATCTATCGCTCATCATCAAATTTGCTAGTCAACATCGTAGTGATATAGAGAGGAAAGAGCAATAAGAAGAAAATGGGGACCAAAAAGAAGAGAAGGAATCGAAAAGAAAGTGAAAATGAGAAAGAGAAGAGAAAGGAAAGATGGAAAAATGCTACAATGACAAAAATACTATTGAATAGTTATTATCCTTAGATCTTTTCGTGCACCTTACCACGAGTAGATCAACCACGAATAGTTATTATCCTCTAGTTGGGATTTTATCGAAATACCAAAATATCGAGTACTAAATCATAATTTTCCATATATATATATTACATGCTTACAAGTTACCGTTTATGTGCTATAGGGAAAATATCTGATAGGTTTGATCTTAACCTTTATGTTTTGCATATGATCAATATAATTGTGTCCAGATTTAGTTTAGTTTATGCAATAATTTGGAAGTTCCAATCAATGTTGTCTAAGGGTTATCCCTAATTGTCCGGGCTATTGTATTTTTCTTGTTTTGCTTGTGCTCAACTTCCGACATATTTGTATAAACACAAATGAAATTTATTCCTAGCTGAAATGTTTTTAAGTAAGCCATCATGTGGATGATTGTGGAGTTCTAAAACTATTATTGTTTATTAGGCATTGCTTGTATTGTTGAACCTCTTTGCTTCTCCTTGCAGTATGTGAAATGGAAGCCATTATTGAATCTATGCCGAGGTGTGCAGCAGCAAAAGCTACTCGAGTCCCTTGCTGATTCCATCAATGGAGTCTCTTCTACTCTGAGTACTTCCAAATCGGGATTAGATGCTTGAACTGTTTACTGTGAAGAGCATATCCACAAGAGTAAGTTTTGGTGACGACAGATGGTTAGTAGCTCTTATTTTTTCTCCTTTGTCCGAAGAAAGCTAATGATTTACTTATGGAAGAAATGGGTGGGGTTTGAAATTTTGGTATTTTCGGGAATTTCAGGATAATCCTGAAATTTTAGTTTAGGATCGAGATTATCCCAAAAAAAATTTGGTACTGGATCGGGATAACTTTTTTTGGTTATTCAGTATTTGGGATATTCGAGATTCAGGATTTTGGGATCGGGATATCCTAAATGCACAACCCTAATTAAACTTACTTTTAGTTTTTAGCTTTAGTAGATATAGAAGTTATTTAGTCTAAGTGAAAGTGTGGATTGAAAAACCACCAAACTATGTAGATATTTTCCCTATGAAGAATGTGAAGGAAGGAGGCTTCTTCTCCTTTGATAAGCTTTCTTTCCCTTTTGCTCTTTACTTTGCTTATGCTTATATTATTTATATTAAGTATGTTTGAGTAGGTAAACGTGAGTTTGGTGTCTTGTTACCTTGCATATAGCCATGGTTTTTTAGGGATGTGTATGTTGAGCATGTGTCCTTATTAACGAGCTTCATACCATTGTTAGACTTGCTTAGCCACCTAGCCTTCATAGATAGTCCAAACTTGAGACCAAAAGGGTATAAGATTGATGGAAATGTCAGTTTGATGAAGAGTACTCTTGCTATGAGAGAAATCTTCTTGGTGACCTACTGGTTGTCCTTTGAGTAGAGAATATAGTTGGTGCATAGCTAGATTAGTTGGTTGGTGAGGTCGAAAGAACATATCTAGCCCTCTAAGCCTAGTTAAGTAGCAATTTACACTCTTCTTGCACGAAAGTATGGATGAGTTGCCTTAGATTCACTCGGACTACATCACATACACTAAAAACATCCTGATTCTATTGGTTATGTTGCTGGTTTAGGTACCTTACTCTTTTTAGTATCCTAAGTTGTTATTTGTAGTTAGTTAGTTAGTAAACTAGCAAACCTTTAGCTTTAGTAAAGTTTGTGACCTTTAGGTATGTTATTTAGACTTTAGATCGCGTGTGTAATCAACCAAACTTCATAATTTGATCCTAGACTAGTAAGTGAACCATAGAGTAGGCCTAAAAACTCAATCCATGTGGTATGATATCCCCTACTTACTCTTATTGCAATTCGCTAAAATTCTGCTAATAAATTGGTGCACGCCAGCCCCTATTGGCGCATACCAAGTTTGTTCGTCCGAGAGCCTTTGGCTCATGCCAGGTGCTGTTGGCGCGTGCCTGAACTTCAAATTGGTCAAAGGTTGGTGCACGCCAACCTTGTCTGATGTACGCCGGGCAGACCGAACAAACGACCGATTGTCCATTATTATGTAGAATTAAGGTAGAATGTTCAAAGAAGCGAATCGTCAATTGTGATATGAGCTGATGTTTTTTAGGGAAGTTAAGTATTGATCCATTCATGCCATGTCTTTATCTCATTATGTGTTTGTTTGTTCTTTTGTGATTTTCGTTTAGGTTGTGTTCGTATTTTGAGTTTTTGCTTGGGGACAAGCAAAGATTCAAGTGTGGGGGTGTGATAAGTGTGAAATACACTCATTATTCGTGTCCTTTTAACATGTCGTTATTAGTATTTTGGTTAATTTATTTGCATTTTAATTGTCGTAGTGTTAGTTTTTGTTCATTGTGTATTTTTATAGAGTTTATCGTTTTTCATTAAGTTTGCTTATTTTTAGGAGCCTATTCGAGGAGAAATGGAGAATGATCGAGAGAACACGAGAAGGCATGGACGAGAAAGAAGTCGCGAAGCTAAGGAGTGCAAAGCATAAACAGCTGTCGTATGCTAACGGAAATGGCGCACGCCATATAGCCATTACTCGAATAATCATTCAAGCAGACGACCAGGTGCACTTAGAGAAGGAGAAATTGCGAAGACCTGGCGCACGCCAGACCAGTTTGACAGACACACCAAGAGGTTGAGTCTTGGACAAACAAATTGTAAAAACTTCTTAAGTCGGCTTATGGCTTTCAAGAAGGATGGGGGATAATTTTTCTGAGGGAAAAGTCCTCCTAGGGCCCTTCTGGTTTGACCCGTTCTCAAATAGGTCCCTGAGGTTTAAAATGATGATAACCGGTCTCCGTGCTTTCAATTTTCATATCTAAGTCCTCCTAATCCGGTTTGATTCAAAAACTCAAAATTCAATCTAGCAATTCAGGTGACGAAAACATGCGAAACTGATATCTACATGTTGGAGACACTTTGGTGAGTCACTTGGAGTCGACAATCGGCGTTTTTGTCACTAGAATTGCGAGATTGAACTTTGGATTTTTGAATCGAACTGGATCGGGGGGACTCAGATGTGAAAATTGGAAGCACGGGGACCGGTTATCACCATTTTAAATCTCAAGGACTTATCTGGGAACGGGTCGAACCACAAGGGCCCTAGGAGGACTTTTCCCTTTTTCTGACTTATTTAGATATTTTGTAATATATATTTTAGCTTAGGATATTTTAGTTTAGATATTTTGTAAAACAACTATTAAACTTATTTTTAGTTTTTAGCTTTTGTATATATAGAATTTAGGGTAAATTACATCTAGCCTCCTTTAGTTTGAGGTATTTAATGCTGGCCCCCTGTCATTCACAAATCGATTTAAAAATCTTCTCACTATGAAAAATTTATACCATTTGGCCCCTCTTGTCGAAACTGTTAAAGTTCTTCGGCGAAGAAGTACGAGAAATGACAAATTTACCCTTCTATTTAAAAACAAAAAATTTGGAACTCCATGTGTCCCTAACAAAGTCCACCACGAACAAGAGAAACTAAATGACAAATGAGAGCAACCTGAAGAACGAATCGAGATCTGGATCAAGAGCTTAACTATAAAATCACAACTTTCTCACTTCCCACTCACTTACGCCTCAAATCAAAGATCAATTGAAATGGCTAAAAATTGACCTAACCAGGAAATTAAAGATAAATCAAATTAGACTAAAACCCATCCAAGTTCTTCACCTAACCTGGAAATTAATGATAAATCAAATTAGACTAAAACCCATCCCAGTTCTTCTTTGCTTGAAATCCCAAATTCGTCTTCATCAAAGGACGTGTATTATTGCATGCTCCTGACCGTATGAGATGGACCCAGTAGTACTTCTCATAGAGGATCATGCCATAATTCTTCTTTGTCGTTCAACTTGGTTATTATCCACAAGAGGCTGCCGGACATGGCTAGTAATATGGCACCAACGAACTTTGAGTCCCCGCCCTCTCCCCCGCGATAACCGTCAGTTTTGTGATGATAGGTTTCGAGTTTACCATTAGCTCTACTAGCAGTACCCATAAACCCTAACCATATCCTTCGTGCTTACTCTGGCAGGTCCATGGATCAAAGTTAACCGCTTCTGGTAAAGCTTATTAGGGTTTCTAAATACTATGAGATGGTACTTTGAATTCAAAAATTGAAGAGACAGTTTTCCAGTTGGGGACAATAGGTTCCAAGTTCATCGGGTATTATTATTGGATTGGGAGTGAAAAAGAAGAAGAAGTTTTTGGGTGGTTATTTATTGTTTTCGATTTTGGAAACTTTATTAATTCTTCTCTCTAGAAGTGCGCAATCTGGAAGTTGATTCGGGAAGCAAGGACCCGGTTTAGAAAAGATGGAGAATGAGAGTACGGATAGTTGAAAGGTTGAAGAAGATTACTGGTAAGAGAAAGAAGATGAAAGAAATATTTTTTAGTAAAAGGGTAAATTTGTCATTTCTCATACCTCCTTGCTTGAGAAATTCTCTAATTCTGATGAGATGGGCTAAATAATATAAATTTGCCATATTGACAGGTTTTTTAAGGAATTTGCAAATGAGGGGGGGGAGGTCAACGTTAAATACCCCAAACTATAGGGGGCTAAATATAATTTACCCTAGAAGTTATTTAGTCTAAGTGAAAGTGTGGATTGAAAAACCACCCAACTATGTAGATGTTTTCCCTTTGAAGAACGTGAAGGAGAGAGGTTTCTTCTCCTTTGATAAGTTTCCTTTCCCTTTTGCTCTTTCTTTGCTTATGCTTATGTTATTTATATTAAGTATGTTTGAGTAGGTAAACGTGACTTTGGTGCCTTGTTACCTTGCATATAGCCATGGTTTTTTTAGGGATGTATATGTTGAGCATGTGTTCTTATTAATGAACTTCATACCATGCTTAGACTTGCTTGGCCACCAAGCCTTTGTAGCTAGTCGAAACTTGAGACCGAAAGGGTATAGGATTGATAGAAATGTTAGTTTGATGATGAGTACTCTTGCTAGGAGAGAAATCTTCTTAGTGACCTACTGATTGTCCTTTGAGTAGAGAATATAGTTGGTGCTTAGCTAAATTAGTTGGTTGGTGGGGTCAAAAGAACATATCTAGCCCTCTAAGCCTAGTTAAGTAGCAATTTAGGCTCTTCTTGCACGAAAGTATGGATGAGTTGCCATAGATTCACTCGGATCACATCACATATACTAAAAAACTGCTAATTCTATTGGTTATGTTGCTGGTTTAGGTACCTTACTCTTTTTAGTATCCTAAGTTGTTATTTGTAGTTAGTTAGTTAGTAAACTAGCAAACCTTTAGCTTTAGTAAAGTTTGTGACCTTTAGGTTTGTTATTTAGACTTTAGATTGCGTGTGTAATCAACCAAACTTTATAATCTGATCCTAGACTAGTAAGTGAACCATAGAGTAGGCCTAAAAACTCAATTCCTGTAGTACGATATCCCCTACTTACTCTTATTATAATTCACTAAAATTCTGTTGATAAATTGGCACACACTAGCCCGTATTGGTGCACGCCAAGTTTGTTCATCCGAGAGCCTTTGGCTTATGCCAGGTGCTATTGGCATGCGCCTGAGCTTCAGATTGGTCGAAGCTTTGTGCACCTTGTCTGATGTACACTAGGTAGACCGAACAAACAACCGATCGTCCATTATTAAGTAGAATTAAAGTAGAACATTCAAAGAAGCGAATCGTCAGCCGACTTCCTGTAGACATTCATGTACTTCGAGTAAGTCTTTGTAATACCTGCTGGGTACTCAGTAAGATAAGGGTCCTTGAGCTCCTTATCGAATTTATCCAAGCTATCTGGAGTGATAGAACGACCGTGGGGACATAAGTTAAATAGGGCAGCCAAATCATGTATAGTTATAGTCCTCATGCTTACAAGACACGAAAGGGTAAATACTTAGTTTTTGGAAGTCTAAGTAGATGTAGACCAGAGGCGAGAGTGTAGAAGGGCTTACCCGAATGAAAGAGGAAGGTGTTACCCAAATACTGAAGGAGTGTTGCGAGTGGCGGGAGGCAAGGTTTGGAGTCGCTAGTGGAGAACTCGATAAGGGAAACAATACCAACATCAGACTAAGTTACTCCTTGTAGCTTAACCAACTGGTTATACCAACGGTTGTAGGAGCTAGAATGGGTAGGCTACTGGTACTTGCCTTCGACCCAACCACTCAAGTTCCTCTTCTTGCCTTGGAAGAGTGGAGCATCCTTTGGGTGAATAGCAAGGAGACCTTGATCAGCCAGGCGTGTGACATCACGAACTACCGGACCAAGAATAAAGCACCTTTTCCTTATGGGAACCCCAGAGACGTGGTTGGCACTAGGGTCACTCCCTAGATGAGCATCTGACAAGAGACTATTGTTGATAGCCTCCCCATACTCCTTTTCTAATAAGTGAACCTTAGTCGCAAATTCCTTCATCGTAACTAAAAACACCTGCAAGGAGGCAAAAATAGATTATTAGGCCTAACAAATTCGGTCTTTCACAAGGCCGGTTGTACATCATACGAGAAGAAAGGAATAAAAACACCCGTGAATCTTAGCTTCATTTAACAACTCCGACCTCCACTTAAGGAAGGAGAGAATTGGCCAAAAGTTTTGGTAAGGAGATGGTCGAAAGTTTTAAAGGAGTGAGGGGGTTGCTACGCCCACATATCTTAGTGTCAAGATACCCATGCCTAAGGAGAGGTTTAGCTTGTTTACAACACTCTCAAGCATAAGCACAATTCACCCTCACTCACCAAAGACCAAGTCTCCACAAATGTACTCAATTCGAAGCTACAAGGAGGGTGCATACATCTCATCAAACACTTGGTGGACAACTACTTAAAAGCAATGCACACCTTCTTGAAGCAAGGACACAACTCAACTTCACTCTTCAAAGGCAAAAAATTAGCAAGTCTATCCAATTCCAAACTTTAAAAAGGGTACATACATTTCATCAAACAGTTAGTGGGCAACCACTAAAAGGTAATGCATACCTCTTTAGAGCAAGAGCACAATTCAACATCATTCTTCAATACTCATTGGGAAGGAACATCTTCCTGAAAAAGGGCAGAAACACTTCATCGTAACAATGGAGAGGATAACAAGTGGGAAACAATCAAAGGTCAGCCTTGGAGATTGAAGTGTTTTTTAAGTTTTGCTAATAGTTTCTCAACTTGCATGAACTAAATTGTATCAAATTTTTTTACATGATTTGATATTCATATACTTGTTATATTAACTAATTTAAATTTAAATCAAATATAAAATCAAATATAAAATCTCTATGTTCTAACCAACAAGCATATATCATCTAGCAAGAATTTGATCTATCTTAATCTGATTTCAAGTTTAAATACAAAAGAATGAAATAATGTTAAATCAGATAATAATTAAATTAACTTTTTTCCTATAAAATAACATCACTGCCTTGCATGCATCCACAAATTTTGTTTAAAAATGACCAATTAAGTCATTAAAGCAACGGAAAAATTGAAAGTTTGACAAGTACCCCATGTGAAAGCTTGGTCGTCGATTTGATGAATAGTTTAAGAGTGACTTCAAAAATTCATTCATGTCAACATCCAGAAAAAAATGTACACAGCAATTAAAATTTGGGGCTATAAAAATTTTAATAAACAACAGACTTGGTAACATTTTCGTTAAAAACGGACACAATCAACTTATTGGATCTCATTTTGAGTTATATAACACGATGGTGTTAAATATTTTGCTTAAAGAATTTCACACTAGGCGTTTAGAATTCCTCCACTCCTTCCCCTCTCTTCTCCTTCTCCCCTACTTCCACGCCTGCCTGATTCGTACCTCTCTCTACGACGACTTCGTCCTGAGCTCGAAGCTCGTGTTGGTCTACTCTGGCCACCGAAAGCTCGACGCAAACACCCTCTATGAGTTCTATCACATGTTCAATAAGAATATATAATCGTGGAACATTGTTCTCGGGAATTCTCCCATTCCGACCAAGTTTTCAAGGCGATTGAACATTTTTTACAAAAGTTGAGATATTATCAACATTTTCATAACAAGAATTTGGCGATAGTAATTCAAATTCATTTGAATTTGAGTTGAAATTTGTCAAGTTACTTAGATGATCGAACTCGATTGATTACTAAGAACTATTTTATTACATAGAAGATCTTTCTTTTTTGGTAGGTGGACATAAAAGATCTTCATGACGGCGGATATTATAATATAACTATCATCTTGCTTAGACATTTTGAACTGATATGACGTTTATATAAAGTTTAATACAATTACCCAAAAACATATACATCCAGAGTGCAGCCATGGAACTCTGAAGCAACAACCCCTATTCTGTTTTGCGATGAGCAGCAGTTTTAATTTTAAAATCCACACTCGTAAATATAATCATTGGAAAATTAGAGGGTACGTCTTCTTTAACAAATATAATACCACAAGGGTTCTCCCAATTTAAAACACAGTAAAATTTTGTCAATTTAAAATGTTGGCCACTATGCAAAGTTGAACAGTAGACCAGGTTTTATAATCCATAATCAATATATGAATAATTTTTAGAACAAGCAATTTCATTCATAAAAATTTTAAGATATAGACAATTATTTCATTGACAAAAATCATATGCCTTGAAAGACTATACCAATAAATTATTCAAAACTTTTGCATCATCTATATAGTTTAAAATATATTTTTAATTTAAAACACAAACGTGAAGAGCAAGATATCTATTGCTATCAGAAGAAGTGCGCATCACACAAAGTTAATTATCTATATTCTTTTCTAGCTAAAAAAAAATTAATTTGTTATCCATTTTGAAAATTTATAAATCTTTTTTTACAAAAAGAACCCCTGTTTCAAATTATCAATACTTTTGGTAAGTAAGATTTTATATATTAATATAATAATTAGATTCTACAATTTATTCAAGTAACAAATGTATAATTCTTTCCTGCGAAATTGTTACCATTAGTCTTATCAAAACCTATCTCGGTAAAACCAAAAGGAAACAATCAAACTAGAGAAAGAATAATGTCACCAAAATTACAACACAAATGTGTAGCAAGTAAGCAAAATAGGACCGCGCGTTTCCTTGACGTGATTAGATCTGGTAGCCGAGTTCACTAATAGACTAAGTCATCATGTTGATGTTGGGTATTTGGGCTCCCAACAATGTGGAGAAAGGCCCAATTGTGTCAAGCCCATTTTGGTCTCACTTTAGAGTGGAGAAGAGTCAGGAGAAAGGTGCTGACAGAGAGAGAAAATTGGGAGAAAAAGAATAGCAGAGAGAGAAGAGGAGAAGAAGAAGTTTTCGCACAGCCTTGTGCATCCGCACGGTTTTCATCACTGAGACGTTGTTCACCGTTGGATCGGGCTAAAATTTTGACAGAAGGTTCGTGACTTCTGGTACTTCAATCTGGACGGTCGGATCGGTGAGAAGTTGTCTAAAGTGGGAGAAATCTACCTTGCACAGAAATTGCGGAAATCTGGAATTCTGGTATTCTTGGTTCTCGAATTCTTGGTTGTTGCTTTGGTGTTTTGGCCAAATTGTTGAGCACGATTTGTGCTATATTTGAGACTCTCTTGTACCCTGATGTTGATCATAGTGGAGCTTGATTGACTGGCTTGTGCCCGTGATTTTTACTTCTCACACCGAGAAGGTTTTCCACGTTAAAATCCTCGTGTCTCTCTGTTTGTGTGATTGGATTAGTTGCTGGATTTATTTTGCTATTGCTCCTCTTAGATTCTTGCAAGTTGGGGAAATTGATTGTCTGCTGCGATTAGTTTGTTTGAGTTGCCATTGTGCCGCAATTTCCCTACAGAGTGGTATCAGAGCATTGTGGTTAAAGGTACTGTTTGACTTGCTTGAATGATGGAGGCAAATACAAGTAGAATGATTTGTTTGAATGGCACTAATTATCACTTATGGAAGGGCAAGATGAAGGATCAGCTATTTGTGAAGGATTTACATCTTCCTGTGTTTGGTACTGGGAAGCTAGAAGGCAAGTCTGACGAGGCTCGGAAATTTCTGAATCAGCAGGTTTGTGGTTTCATTCGGCAGTATGTTGAAGACAAAGTTTATAATCATATTGCTAATGAGGAAGATGCCAAAGTCTTGGGGAAGAAGATTGAGACTTTGTATGCTTCTAAGTCAGGGAATAATAAATTGTATTTGTTGAATTCCTTGATGAATTTGAGGTATAAAGAGGGGACTTCTATTTCACATCACTTGAACGATTTTCAAGGGCTCCGAGATCAATTGTCAGAAATGAGCATCAAGTTTGATGATGAAGTATTAGGATTGTGGCTACTAAATACTCTACCAGACTCTTGGGAAACATTTCGAGTTTCAATTATAAACTCCTCCAGTGATGGTATTGTTACTTTGGAAAATGTAAAGAGCAGTGTTCTTAATGAGGAGGTGAGAAGGAAGGCACAGGGTTCCTCATCTCACTCTGATATGCTCGTCACTGAAAACAGGGGGAGAAGTCAGAAGAAGGAACCAAAAAGTGGTAGAGATAAGAGTAAAAGTCGGTCCAGGTACAAGAATGTGGAGTGTCATTATTGTCACAAAATGGGACACATACAGAAGAACTATTTTCAATGGAAAAGGGAGAACAAAGACAAGAAGGGTAAGCAGAAAGGGAAGGATCACAGTGATAACGACTGTGTTGCTACTGCTACTAGTGATGATCTTGTCATTCTCAGCGACATTGATTCAATTAATCTTGTATCAGATGAGAGCATGTGGATAGTTGACAGTGGTGCTACACTGCATGCTACACCCACGAAAGAGTTCTTCACATCTTACACTTCTGGTGATTTTGGAGTGTTGAAGATGGCAAATGAAGAGGTGTCTAAAGTAGTTGGTATTGGTGATATTTGTTTGCAGACCAATATGGGAGTACAGTTGCTGCTTAGAGGAGTTAAACATGCTCCAGATGTTTGTTTTGATCTGATTTCTGTGCAGGTACTTGATGATGAGGGCTATCTTAATAGCTTTGGTAATAAAAAATGGAAACTCACTAGAGGTAACATGGTTATGGCCAGAGGGGAGAAAATTAATAAGTTGTATTGGACTAAAGCATGTGTTGCTAAAGATAGTGTGAATGCCATGGATTTGGAGGCTTCTTTGTGGTACCGCAGACTTAGTCATATTAGTGAAAAGGGGCTGAATTGTTTAGCTAAAAAGGATATGCTTCCGGGATTGAAGAATGTAGAGTTGGAGAACTGTTCTCATTGCATTGCTGGTAAGCAGACCAGAGTATCCTTTAAGAAGCATCCTCCCTCACGGAAGTCAGAATTGCTTAAATTGGTGCATTCTGATGTTTGTGGCCCGTTGAAGGTAAAATCATTTAGTGGTGCACATTACTTTATTACATTTGTTAATGATTGTTCCAAGAAACTTTGGGTGTATGTTTTGAAGACAAAGGACGAGGTGCTGGAAAAATTCAAAGAATTCCATGTCTTGGTTGAGAGACAGTCAGGCAAGAAGCTGAAATGCATTCGTACTGACAATGGTGGTGAGTATTGTGGTCCATTTGATGTTTATTGCAAGCAGAATGGTATTAGGCATGAAAAGACTCATCCTAAAACTCCTCAGTTGAATGGTTTAGCAGAGAGGATGAACATGACATTGATTGAAAGAGTTAGGTGTATGCTTTCTGAAGCAAAGTTACCTAAGCATTTCTGGGATGAGGCATTGTACGCAGCAGTACATATTATTAATTTGAGTCCTGTAGTTGCTTTGAATACAGAGGTGCCAGATAAAGTTTGGTTTGGTACGGATGTCAAGTATGATCATTTGTGAGTCTTCGGTTGTAAGGCATATGTTCATGTTCCAAAGGATGAGAGATCAAAGTTGGATGTGAAGACTAGGCAGTGTATCTTTATTGGTTATGGTCAAGATGAATTTGGCTACAAGCTGTATGATCCTATTGAGAAGAAGGCAGTTAGAAGCCGTGTTGTGAAATTTATAGAAGACCAAATCATTGAAGATATTGACAAGATGGAGAAGACTTCACCTGAGGAAGATAGTAGTTTGTCTGATGTTGATCCAATTCGGATGCCTGTACATGATATGGATAATATTGAGAATAATGTTCAAAATGATGAGCAACATGGTGATGTTGGTAACGAGCAGTTTGGAGATGATTTTGAAGTTCCTCTTGATGATACTGAAGAGGAGCATGAGATGTCACAAGATGAGGATCTTGGTGATGCTCCTGAACCTCAAGTTCAACTTTGAAGGTCTAACAGACAGAGGACACCATCTACAAGGTATCCTTCTGATGAGTATGTTACCTTGACAGATGAAGGAGAACCTGAGTGTTTCAATAAGGCCATGGAGAGTGAAGAAAAGAAGAAGTGGTTGGATGCAATGCAAGATGAAATGAAATCTTTGCATGATAATCACACTTTTGACTTAGTGAAATTGCCAAAAGATAAGAAGACCTTAGAAAATAGGTAGATTTACAGGGTGAAGCATGAAAGCAATTATACGTCTCTAAGGTATAAAGCCAGATTGGTGGTGAAAGGCTTCAGACAAAGAAAGGGAGTTGATTTCAATGAGATTTTTTCTCCTGTGGTGAAGATGTCATCCATTAGAACTGTGTTAAGCTTGGCTGCTACTCTTGATTTAGAGGTAGAGCAAATGGATGTTAAAACTGCTTTCCTTCATGGTGATTTGGTGGAGGAGATTTATATGAAGCAACCTGATGGGTTTCTTATTCAAGGCAAGGAAGATTATGTGTGTAGGCTGAGAAAAAGTCTTTATGGTTTGAAGCAGGCTCCGCGTCAGTGGTATAAGAAGTTTGAGTCTGTTATGTGTGAGCAAGGCTACAAGAAGACTACTTCTGATCACTGTGTCTTTATTAAAAAGTTTGTTGCTGATGATTTCATTATCCTGTTATTGTATGTTGATGACATGCTTATTGTTGGGAAAAATATTTCCATGATTAACAGGTTGAAGAAATAATTGGGCGAGTCATTTGCCATGAAAGATATGGGAGCTGCTAAGCAAATTCTTGGTATAAGAATTGTGCGTGATAGACAAGAGAAGAAACTTTGGCTGTCACAGGAACACTATGTCAAAAGAATCCTACAGAGGTTTCAGATGGAAAATGCTAAGGTGGTAAAAACTCCTCTTGCTACTCATTTTAAATTGAGTGCTAATCAGAGTCCGTCTAATGAAGCTGAAAAATCATATATGCAACGAATTCCTTATGCATCTGCTGTGGGTAGTTTGATGTATGCAATAGTGTGTACAAGACCAGATATTGCACATGCTGTTGGTACAGTCAGTAAATTTTTGTCAAATCCAGGTAGAGATCATTGGAATGCTGTGAAATAGATTTTGAAGTATCTTCGTGGTACTACTAGTTTAAAGCTTTATTTTGGAGGTGATAAGCCTACCCTTATGGGCTATACTGATTCTGATATGGCTGGAGACATTGATTCCAGAAAGTCTACTTCAGGCTACTTGATTAAGTTTGCAGGGGGAGCTGTGGCATGGCAATCAAGATTGCAGAGGTGCATTGTGTTGTCCACTACGGAAGCAGAGTTCATTGCCATTACTGAAGCATATAAGGAATTACTTTGGTTGAAGAAATTCTTGCAGGAGCTTGGTTTTGTCCAGGACAAATACTTGCTATTTTGTGATAGTCAAAGTGCTATTTATCTCAGTAAGAATTCAACCTTTCATTCTAGGTCCAAACATATTGATGTAAGGTATCATTGGATACGTGATGTTTTGGACGCTAGACTATTGGAATTGGTCAAAGTTCATACAGATGATAATGGTGCTGATATGATGACTAAGACATTACAGAGAAGCGAGTTTGAGACTTGTTGTGAGATTGCCGGTTTGGCGATCATCTCCACATAGTTGTGAGGGGGAGATTTGTTGGGTATTTGGGCTCCCAACAATGTGGAGAAAGGCCCAATTGTGTCAAGCCCATTTTGGTCTCACTTTAGAGTGGAGAGGAGTCAGGAGAAGAGTGCCGACAGAGAGAGAAAATTGGGAGAAAAAGAATAGCAGAGAGAGAAGAGGAGAAGAAGAAGTTTTCGCACAGCCTTGTGCATCCGCACGGTTTTTGTCACTGGGACTTTGTTCACCGTTGGATCGGGCTGAAATTTTGACAGAAGGTTCATGACTTCTGGTACTTCAATCTGGACAGTCGGATCGGTGAGAAGTTGTCTAAAGTGGAAGAAATCTACCTCGCACAAAAGCTGCAAAAATCTGGAATTCTAGTATTCTTGGTTCTCGAATTATTGGTTGTTGCTTTGGTATTTTGGCCAAATTGTTGAGCATGATTTGTGCTATATTTGAGACTCTCTTGTACCCTAATGTTGATCATAGTGGAGCGTGATTGACTGGCTTGTGCCCGTGGTTTTTACTTCTCACACCGAGAAGGTTTTCTACGTTAAAATCCTCGTGTCCTTCTGTTTGTGTGATTGGATTAGTTGCTGGATTTATTTTGCTATTGCTCCTCTTAGATTCTTGCAAGTTGGGGAAATTGATTGTCCGCAGCGATTAGTTTGTTTGAGTTGCCATTGTGCCGCAATTTCCCTACAGTTGATTGCCCAACCATATTGGTTAATTCGAGGGGATGCACGTTCTTGGCTATCTAATTAATATTGTTTTCTGTACGGACAGATCTTGAGTATCATCCGCGTGAGTAGTTTTATAATTCGAATACATCCGGACATGTAGGAGCTCCGATTAAACTGGAGTCAACGTATGGTATTGTTATTAAAAAATTCACAATGGCATATTTTGTCCTTAAACTTGGCTATCTAATTATTATTGCTTTCTGTACGGACAGATCATGAGTATCATCCGCGTGGAGTAGTTTTATATTTCGAATACATTCGGACAGCTAGGTTTAAACTGGAGTCAACGTATGGTATTGTAATAAAAAAATTCGAAATGGCATATTTTGTACTTAAACTTGGTTAGGATAGGGATGGCGATGGGTAGGGTCGGGTAGGGTATTGGTACGACCCTACTCATACCCTAGTTTAAAAAGTCGGACTCATATCCTACCCTAGACCCTTGAGATTTTTCATTACTAGATTCATACCCTTACCCTTAGGGTCCGTAGGGTCTATAAGGTCTTACAGGGTCCGACCCTCGAATTAAATACAATATATTTTTTAGTATAAATTTTAACTAAATCATAATGAATATATTAAATTTTATTAAGAAATATCTTATAGATCACTAAAAATAATTAAAAAAGTCAATTTCGTAGATTATATTTCAAAATATTTAAGAAATATATTATATTTTATAAATAAAAAATAATAATAATAAGTCTAATTAGAGTTTAATTATCATTTAGTTAGGGTTTAGTTAGGGGTAACGTCTAAATTAGGGTAAAAGGGTAAGGGTAGGGTAAAAATTCATAGATTCATACCTTACCCTCGACCCTACCTTAAAATATAGACACATACTCATACCCTACCCTAGACCCAGTCAAAGTCAACAGACCCTCGACTCACGGGGTAAGAATAGGGTCCGACCTGCAGGGTATGGGCATTTCTGCTATCCCTAGGTTAGTACAACTGTACAAAGGTTGACACTATTCAATTTAACTGTTACGTCTCAGAAATAACGAACTATTATGCTACTTTAGTTTTGAAGTTTTTCAAAAGAATAATTTACAAATTTATAAGTGAGTATAATCATGTTTAGACTAAGAAGGGTTTCACACTACGCGTTTGAGAAACCTTCATAAGTAAAGAGTACGATAAGAACTTTTCTGTCATAACATATTCTACTGCGTCCTCCGATAATGATTGAGATGGTTTCAGTTTACCTTTGATCTTGAACATGAAGACTAATTTTTGTACTTAGAATCCTTGAAGGGGGTGTTTATTCTAATTTCTCTATTTTTTAGAGGTAAACACAAAATTTACTACTCCAGTACGTGATTATAAGGCTCCAGAAAACAATCACAAAATTACAAATCATTCTAAAAAAAATGAAAAAGAAGAAAATTACAAAACACCAAAAGACACATTCATAACCCGAAGCCCAGCATTCAAGGAGAGTCGCACCAGGCGACCACGTAACCTGTAGGCTTCTGCAACATCTCCCAATGAATGAACATATAATTCCTCTTTAGGGTTCAATTGTAATTGGAGTCGTGAATTGTATTTATTTTGAAAGGATACACAAAATTAACTTATAAAATCGATATATACTTAAAATGAAAAGAGCTAGAAAAACGCTCGCTATTAAAGTCAATGACCATATGGAAGTAGCATCTTCCTGAAAAGGGGAGAAGCACCTTCATCGTCATAATGGAGAGGATAACAAGTGGGACAAAGTCAAAGAGTAGCCTTGGATGAAGTATTTAATGTGGGATCCTTAATCAAAAGTTGTACTTGTACGTGAAATAATCATATAATGGGCTCTCATGTTAGATTGAGCCCAATTAAAAGTGATCAAATAAGGTCTGGGCTACAATGTATCAAATACGGTGTGGGCCTTTAACGTGTAGAGACATTAGGTAAATTAGGCATTTTGTTGTGGACAAAATCGTAATTACAGATACTAAGATTTTCTCCTTATAAAATAGGTTTATGATCCGGTTAGACAAACCACTGCACTACTCTTCCCATTGAGATTAGGTCAGAGAAAACTGAAAGAATCTTCTGAGGTTTGTCATAACTCTTAGGCCAACTCATCTTTCCCGATCATGTTCTTCACTATGAATTCAGGTATGCTTCACATTCAGTTAATCTTAATAGTTTACATGAGATCTTGGGCTATAGATTCCACTTTCTATAAATCCTAACAAGGTTTTTTTTTTGGAAATGGTGGGGTCAAGCACCTATATAAATACAAAAGGAGAAGTACAATGTATCAGACAAATACAATTAACGAGCATCGAAGAAAGTCCTACTGGCTTCAGAGTCGAGATCTTCTCTTTCGAGGTTGCGATCGTCGGCCTCATTAAAGGCAGTAAAAACCTTGTGTGAAAACCCGCATTATGGGGGAAGGAGGACCTCAGCAAGTTCGTAGTGACTCGCCTTGACATTGAAGCTGCTATAGTTGATCCTCTCAGATCATCACTAGCCGTGCGGGTGCAACGAGGAAGGCTAACACCCCACAGATCATCTAAATACACATGCATACAACAATCAAAAGGTACATCGGAAATAGAAAGATTATATAAAATATCTAGCGCATGCTTGGAGAGTACATTTGCAACTTGGTTTCCCTCCAGCCATATCTGCTGGATGTCAATCTGCCATTCTCTTGCTAGTAGTTCTCTCGCTCTATGGATCAGGGTCGCTAGGGGGTGAACTCGGTCCACTTCTCGCCCAACACATAGGATGGGCAGAGATGAATCACCTCTATCTGGACCCTCCAAAAGCCCTTCTCCTACGTCAACTCAAACTCCAGGACCAAGGCCCAACGTTTGGTAGCTAGGGAGGTACAGCTGCCAATTCCTTTGGCAAAACCGCAAAGCCAACCACCACCCGAGTGATATCAGAGCATGTCATGTTAGATTATTAAAATTGCAAGATTATAATCTTTGTTTAATCGGTTATACGTCGAGTTTTCATAGAACTTTTTTGGTCGCTGTCGTGAGTTTTATTTGATGATTCAGTAATAAGGTTAATGATTTGCTTCGATTTGGGTTTCGTGAACATGGATTAAGAATTAGAAAAAGGGGGTTTTGGTAGTGATTGAAGGATTGAAATATTGTCAGTATGAAACTACGTTTTGAATATTGTTTGGTAGCTCTCGCATGAATTAATTTTTGATCAAAGGGTTTCAGTAGTGATCGCGTCTATAGGGATTTCTTTTATTAATTAAACTGACACGGTTAATGTTGATTAATTAATTAAATCATTTCTTTTATGTTTTGTCCATGCTTTCTTGAATTGAAATATTATTCTCTTTACCCTCAAAAAATAATATTCTCTTTTGGATTCTGTGAGCATGGATTGAATCATACATGCGATGATTTACGTTATCTGGGTGATGTTGCTATGGTTTAGGATTCATAATTCTTTCTGCGATATAATTGTTACAATATGAATTCCGTTTAAGAAAAATTAGTTATTTGGTTACTTTCTTGAATGATCATGATATTTTGTGAATTAAATGCAAATATTAAGTATTTGTATGTATTTTAAAGTGAATTGATTGACAAAATAAGTTGGCAAAGTGACTTCTATTGTGAATGTTGGTTTATGATAAAATACAAAAGGTTGTGTGTATATATTTTATGTAAATATTTATCAGCCCAAAGGAAAGTAAATATTTATTGTAACTTGCATATATTAGTAGTGATGAACATATGATAATTTTTGGATTTGCATGTGAATAATCTATCAGCCCAAAGGAAAGTTTATTATTTGACATGCTCTTATTATCAATGTTCAATAATAACAAGATATCACTTACAAGCTTATATTTTGTCCAAACATAGAATATTAATAAAGTGTTCGGTATCTTGAAATGGGATGTACTATTATTTGAATTTATTACTATTTCAATTTGAAGCTAATGTGAGCTTGTTGTTTGTTTTGTGTTATTTTGCATATGTTTGTCTTATTTAGCTATGAGTAATCTTGCGAATATTTTTGCAACATTAATTTGATCCCAATGCTGAATGACACAAATTTCAAGACTTGGAAAGAAAGAAAATGTCCTCATAGTACTTGCGGTTATGGACTTGGATTTGACCATAAGAACTGACTACCCCACAGCTTTAACAATTGAGAATACCTCTGAACAAAAGAGGGAGATGGAAAAGTGGGAGCAGTTAAATAGGATGTGCATGACGATTATAAAGAAAGCTATTCCTAAAGTATTCAGAGACACTGTGTCAGAAAAACTTTTGACAGTGAAAGAATATCTTGCTGATATTGAGACAAAATTTGTCAAAAATAAAAAGTCTAAAATTGGTACACTCTTCAAAAATCTTATCTCAATGAGGTATAAGGGTAAAGACAACATCATGGAGTACACTATGGAAATGTCTCACATAACTTCAAAGTTGAAAACCCTTAAACTGGAGATTTCTCAGGATTTGTTAGTACATCTGATTTTAATATCTTTTCTGGTTGAGCTACAATTGTCAGAAAGAGACATAGTCTCTAAATGAGGTCATCTCTCACTATGTCCAAGAAGAAGAAATGATGAAGTTAGACAAGACAAATATTTCTCATGTTGCCTTTTCCTATAAAGACAAAGGCAAGAAAAGGAAGAATAATGGTGTAGATATGACACTAGAAAAGAAATAACAAAAGAAAGTTGAAGGAAATGGTTGTTTCTTTTGTGGAGCTGAAGGTCACATGAAGAAGTAGTGCACTAATTATCATGCTTGGCGTAATAAGAAGGGTATGCTTCTAAACTTGGATTGTACTACAATTAATTTAACTTTGGTGCTTGGACATACTTGGTGGACAAATTCGGGTGCCATACTCACGTAAGTGTGTCTATGCAAGGTTACCTGAATTGCCGAAAGCCAAGTGATGTTGAAAGACTCATCTATGTGGGCAATGGCAAATCAGCTAAGTTGAAGCAATAGGGACATTCAAATTATTGTTAAAGACTGGACACTATTTGGATCTTTTGAAAACATTTCAGACAAAATTTGATTTCAATTCCTGTATTGGACAAATCTGATTATACATAAACAACGCTCTTCTAATTAGACTCAAGAGAACTTCTGCTCGAACAGTTTTGACTGTGTCGGTAAGTGCGTGTGTGTGGAAGGAGATCGCAAGTAAGATCTTCCTGATGTAGAAGGAGATCGCAATTAAGATCGAAATTACTTAAATTAAGCTAAATCCATTTGCGCTGTTGTGATAAATTTCATGATTTTTAGAAAAGTATATTAGATTTGTTATAGTTTAATCATCTCTCAAATTCAAGTTATGTTTCAAATTCGAGTTATTTGAAATGTAACAATGCTAAATATTTGTTGGTTGAGCTTCAATACATATCAAAAATCAAATCCTACTTAAATTTTAATTAGTTGGCCCAATAATCAAAAACCAAATCATACATAATTTTATTGGCTAATACTTTGCAGATTTGGGATAATTACTCTAGCAGTAATGTTTGGAGAAAGAACCACTCTTTGTAGGTTCTGGTATTCTAATGCATAACTATGATTTTGCAATCATAGAAGCTGTAAAAAAATCCTCAAATTATTTATTACCCTCAAACCCTTCCGCATTGTGTGTACTAAATTATTAATCAGGCACAATCAGAATTCTTATCCAAACTTAAATAAACATTTGTCGGTAGTACAAGTTGTATGACTGACTTATTGTCATGTATCTGAAATCTTTTTATTAATTAGGTTTTTAATCAAGTCTTGATGATAGCGACACATATTTTATGGCTTGTATCTTAGTTTATCAGATTTGAAATAAAACTTTGGTTTCCTTTCCATTTAATTGCATTCGATTCAAAATGACGGTTAACATTTTTGCAATTTAATATTATTGATTGAGTGCTTTAATTTTTTTCCTTCCAGATCTAGAAACTGGAAAAGGAAAAATATAACAAGGTGCTTACTATTAATTTTTGTTCGATTTAGTGGATTGGGCGAATAATTCTAATTTATTTTGAGTTCAACCTCTAAAATTCCGTGGTTATACTAACTTTAGAAAAAAAATTTACTTTAGTAATTTATGATTTGAACATTTTTCAAAAAAATCGTACTTGTACTAATTGTAGAGAAAGAGTCTACTTTAGTAGTTTATAGTTTGAAATTTTTCACAAATATTAATTGATCAAAAAGGCCATTGTAGTTTAACTCGCTCATAAATTAAAAGATAAAATAACTCACAGACCCAAGTCAATGTTCTCCTCCGATCTCCTTCATCCTCTTGCAAAAATCTTGTAAGGCTCCTCCAACACCTTCGTTGCCCCTTCCAATATTCGATACATAAACCCAGCATCCCCTCTTGACTTTCTTTTCAAAGGATCAAACCCCAGGAGCCCTAAATCGAGTTCCGCAAATCTCGAAAAGAAAATCTTCAACCTCTCCTTCTCCACCGTCTTCCCCACGTTGCTCACATAAACAAATCTAGGATTATTTTGAATTTTTTTGATTTTCCACGTCCACATTTCTAACATAGTGAGCGCCGTGGATGTTGACTAGGCTCAGAAAATTATATGAGTTTTTGATGGATGAGCTCGTGAAATTACATGGACCTTTTTCATAAATTTTAAACGACAAACCCTAAACTAAAATACTTGTAAACCGATCTCCTTCCATCAAAAACTATCCAGAAAATTTATGGAGATCGGTTTAGGGTATAAAAAAATATATATCCTAATTTTTTAGTCATATCCATATTCTACTGACGACCCTATAGATATTTTTTTATAATGATTCAGACCTAGATCCTAAAATATTAACAAAGATTTATATCCTAAACCATACACCAGCTATTTATATAATATTTTTTATTTTAATGTAGTCCATATAGAAATTAATAAAAATAAAGTCTATATAATAAAAAGAAGATATCAAACTAAATTTTAACTAAATAATAAAATTTTAACTAACTAAATAAATATGGTTCAAAAATTATCAATAAACTCATAATCATTAAATATAAAGTGTTGAAATAAGATAGTTTGTTGCTAAATATTTACGTGACTTCTGAATAAGTCTTCGTGATTATCTTTTTACTCCTATAATTTAACTTTCTCAATTACTTCTACATCTGAATATCAAGTCAAATACTTAACTATTCATTTAATTTATGATATTTTAATTAAAACATTAGTATTTTACATACCTAAAATTTTATTGTCTAAAGTATATTGCACACTATTTACACATGTTACTAAATCTATTGCGTAAAAAAAGATATTAAACTTAAGGGAAAATTACCCTCAGGCCCCTCGGGTTTGCGAAAATTCGTGTTTTAGCCCCCCTATTTTTTTTTATTATCATTCAACCCTTGAATCTTATCAAAAGTGTATAATTTAGCCCCTGTCTCCGGAATCCGATGATTTCTCCGGCGAAATGGCACCTAAGATTACTAAAATACCCTTTTCCTTTAAAAAGTAAAACAAAAAATTGAAACATAATAATAATTCGTATTGAGCTAAAATTTTTCATGACGCATCCTAAAAATATACATGATTTACGTAAAATATTTCAGAAATTTTGGAGATACAGAAGTATTTGTTTTTTATTTTTCAACGTGCCAAAATATTGTAAAATCATATAAAATAGAAAAATTGTTTAATTGGGCTGAAAATTGTCCCATGTGTTCTTAAGCATATTTAGTGAATTTAGGACCTAAAACGTGTTCTATGTGTCCTTTAGCATCTTTACTAAAGACTCCATCTTTAGTAAAAAAATAAATTAAAACTCTATATTTTTGGTATCCGCAGACGTTTTCAAAATTGGCTCCAGAGAATCCAGACTTTTTGATTCCTAAATTCATTAAATATGCTAAAAGACACATAGGACAAGTTTCAGCCCAATTAAACAAATTTGCTATTTTACATAATTTTACAAAATTTTGGCACGTTAGAAAATAAAAAAAATACTTTTGTACCTCAAAAATTTCTGAAATATTTTACGTAAATCATGTATATTTTTAGGATGCATCATGAAAAAGTTTAGCTCAATACGAATTACGATTGTGTTTCAATTAATTGTTTTACTTTTTAAAGGAAAAGGGTATTTTAGTAATCTTAGGTGCCATTTCGCCGGAGAAATCGCCGGATTCCGGTTATATACTTTTGATAAGATTCAAGGGTTGAATGATAATAAAAAAAATAGGGGGGCTAAAACACGAATTTTCGCAAACCCGAGGGGCCTGAGGGTAATTTTCCCTAAACTTAACCACATGTTTTGTGTTAATTTAAATATGTATTATAATTATTTTAATAATAAACTAACTAGGATCTAAGTAGAGTTGAATTAATGGATCTATGAGTAGGATCTAACCAATAGGTCCATGAGTAAAGTATATGTTTGAGTTTATAAAGTTCTTATCAAAACGAGACCCTATCAAAATTAATAGACACAAACTCATATCTTGTCTATGACTCATAAACTCTTGGAGAGATTCACAGGATATAATAAAGGTGTGATCCGCAATAGTTTTTTTAGCCATCCCTAACTTTCAGTAAAAATATACAAGTAAGCAGATCAACTTGATTATTTCATCTTAGGTATCTTCTTGAGTACGAATATCAAATTTTCACTAAGCGAAGACTTGGTTCACTATGCAGGAAGACAGCTATAAGTTTTTCAAATTTCTTAGAAGCTACTTGAAGCAGAATGGGCCATATTCCTTTTATTTAGAGGAGATAAGTGCGAGCCAATCCATTAAAATATTCGCGGAAGATTCAAGTTTGACCAATTTGTATTCTACCCAAATAAGGGGAATTTCTGAAAGTGGAATTGATGGGTACTTAATAAAGTACAATATGAAGATTAGTTCTTGTATCATCACATTTGACATTTTAAAAGAAAATTAGATTTAATAGTTCATAAATTATCAAAGACATTTGTGACTTTTGGATAAAAACAATTATCTCATAAAAAATATAGCTGTCGCAACTCTCTCATCTAAAAGACCTACTCATTTATTTTTTTCCTCTAATAAAAAACCTCTAAAAAAACCTACTCATTTATTTTTTTTCTACTAAAAAACCTTAATCTCACCTTTGCCACTTCCTCCTCTGCCGAAATTAGATCTTACTAGCCCATCTCAATAGTGATATTAGGTCACGTGGCCACAGAGGTGACCTACCAGGTTGGCCATTGCTACTACCTCATTGGTGTTGTTTTTATAGAGGAAGAAATGAGAGAGAGAGAGAGAGAGAGAGAGAGAGAGAGAGAGGAGGAGGAGGAGGAAGAAGAAGAGACGTGAGAAAATAGAATATTTTTAGAATATTTAAAAAAATAAGGAATCAAAAATGATATTTGATTTTGTGCTAAATCAATTTTCTAACCGAATAATTTAATCCTATGTGTCGTGCCAGATTAGCATCAAAATGCCCTTTTTCCTAGGTTTGGAGTATTTTTTGGACGATTTTGACCTATCCCGATACTATATCGCAAAAAATTGGTCAACCTCAACCTCAATATCATTATTAATGTTTTAAATCTTGAAATCATTGTAAAAAAAAAATACTGAAATCATAGGTATAAAAAATGGACTTTTTTCTTGTTTAAGTAAATTTTTTATAACATATCATTGACAAGAATTTGAAATCTCAATTTTTCCGAATTTACATAACACATTGTGATGTAAGCTTACAAAGCTTTTGGAAGAATCAAAAAATGAGATGACACACCACACCTTCAGTAAAAGTTACATAACAATCTAGAAAGAATCGAAAAATTAATTGAGCCTATGTGGCACCAGAACTTGATAAAATTTTAATAACAAACCCAAAAACCCCCCATGGACTCCACCTACTCCGGTGATCACTTAATTAAATTCATCTGTTTAGACCATCCGTATTGGTGTTCCCGTTACAGTGCGCGCCCTGGGCGTCACGTCAGCCGCACCCCTGCTCTCAGTTTTCAGCTCACAGTGGTGCCTTCGCTACAGTGCGCACCCTGGACGCCACGTCAGCTTTTTTCTCAGCTCAGCTTTTTTAAAATTCAGCTTATTATATCAAACTCGTGTATTTTTTTGTGTTTATTTCGAAGTGCGAAAATTTACGAAATAGAAATTTTATAAAATTCAAAATATATTACATATGTTTTTCAATTAAATGTATAAGTGCATGTGTTAGGGTTTAATGTTAGGATTAGGGTTAGGGTTATGGTTAGGATAAGGGTTATAGTTTAGAGTTTATAATTTACATAAAATTATACTACATTCTATAATTTATGTTAAATTATATTAAAATACAAACTTTATATCAAATTACATAACAAGGGTTTAGGGTTATCAAGGGTTTAAGGGTTAGGTTTTAAATGGTTTATGGTTTAAGGATTAGGTTTTAAAGAGTTTAGCATTTAAGGGTTAGGTTATCAAATAATATAAAAATAACATAAAATAACATAATTTATATCCCATAACATAAAAATTATATGAAAATATAAAAATTACATTAAATTACATGAAAATACAAATTTACATCAAATTTACATCAAATTACATAAAAATACATAAGTTATATTAAATTTCTTAATTTATCTCAAATGTCATAATTTAAAGAATACAAATGAGATTATTGTACTAAACTAATTTTATAAAATTATGGAAAACATTAAATATATATCAAACATAATATTGCAAAATATTTTTTTCGATTTCTAAAAAAAATAAAATAAAATATTACCCCGGGCGACATGGGACGTGGCCCAATTAAAGGGGGTCACGTCGCCCGGGGCGAGGCGCCCCTGTCGGGGCGAGGCGCGTCCCGCTGACACGCAGGGGCGCTGCAAGAAAAACCTCGCTCCCAATCCTGGGTAACCACGTGGCGCACCCGGGGCGCGAGACCACCCTGTTGCGGGTGGTCTTACACCCATCATTGACACTTCAGCGCGAGGACTTTAGGAAATTCATCAACCCACGTGTAGAGAGAGGCAACTGTATTATTCTATTATGATTTTTTTTTTCAAGGGCAAATTAACGTGTTATGTTGAAATACTGGATGAGTTTGTCCTTGGTGAAAGCGACGGCGCAGTTGACTTGGAGCGATTTTCTTTTGCTCATAGCGGACTAATAGTATTACTTGATATAAAAATATATGTCTAACTACAGATAATTCCTTGTATTAGTCAAACATTGATGTGTCTAACTACAGATAATTCCTTGTATTAGTCAATAATTGATATGTCTAACTACAGATAATTCCTTGTATTAGTCAAACATTGATGTTCGGAATAAGCTTGGTACTAGTTAGAATTGATGAACTTATACTTATTCGAATTTATTTTTTTTCACTAGAACTATGGTTATATTTAAGGATTATATTAAATGATGAATTATACTTTTTAAAAATTTTAAATTTGGAAATAGAAAATTTACCGAAAGTTAATTTGATATCAAATTTATCGAGTACTATTGGAGATCGGAAAAAGAGGTAAATATTGAATTTACCCACTATGTCCTTTAGATGAATGAATTTCTAACTCCATTGATTATTCCAGGACGGAACAGGATTTCAAGAGGAGAAGGAACAACTTGTAGGTGTATTAGCGCAAAAAATTGTTCACAGATTCGTAATTTGTTGATCAAAATATCTCCAACGGGGACAGACAACGGAACGCACCAACTTCCAAGAACCAAACCTCAATAAATCCACTGATCTCGCTGGGATTTTTTTTTATTTGGTCTTACTTCATTGCAAAATATCAGAATGGTATTACTGTATACTAAATTGTGAAATTGGTGTCCAATAAATTGTTACCGCTGGACCGTCAGTAAAAAATCCCATTTATTGGTCCAATAACCGGAATTTTTTCCCGTTTAAATCCCGTTTTAATCCAATAACCGGAATTTTATCCCGTTTGTAAAAAAAGGATAATTTATTGGTCTGAAATCCCACTTATTGCTTTTTTTATGTATAGCTCTCACAAAGTAATGCAGATTCAAAAAAAAAATTTCAAATCGAACATCCGAGCACCAAGATATTGATCTTCAAATTTTTTTACATAATTTCTCGATTTGAATTTTTTGAAATGTTTTGAAAAGAAAAAATCTCGGTGAATAAGTAATAAAAATGACTTTTTATTATTTTATTATTTGTTTCAAAAAAAAAAAAAATCAAAAAATTCAAATTGAGAGATTATGTTAAAAACTTTGAAGATCAATATCTTGGTGCTCGGATGTCCGATTCGAGAGTTTTGTTTTTTGAATCTGCATAACTTTGTGAGATCTATACATAAAAAACCAATAAATGAGATTTTTTTTCCTGTTTATTAGTCGAAAATGGGATTTCAGACCAATAAACATAATTTTTTCCCGTTTTTTGCAAACAAGGTAAAATCCCGGTTATTGGTTTAAACGGGATAAAATCCTGGTTATTAGACCAATAAATGAGATTTTACCCCGACAGTCGAGCGTGGACACCAATTTCACAATTTAGTATACAATAACACCATTCTGATATTTTACAATGAATAGTATACCCAAATATAAAAAAATCCCATCTTGCTCTACACCAAACATTTCTGACAATTTTTTTTTAAATATAGATTTTTACTCCATAGATATTTATGGCAGTTCTCTCGACCCAAGGGAAGTTAAGGCAGCAAGGGAGGGGCAAGAACTCCTCGTGGAAGCAAAATATAACCGACCGCTTGACTGAATTCACAAAAGACAAATTTAATTTTCAAGTTCTCAAATTCTTGCAGCCAACCGAAAACGAAGATCTCAATAGGGAGATGAAGGACGAGGGAGGCTGAGGGAGATTAAGGGCGAGAATCAGGAAATTTTGGGGCTGGGGTTGATGATTGGTGTTTGGGAATTTTAAAATAAAGGTTAGATTGGATTTTTACTTTTTGATACTTCAGCGCCATCCAAAAGAGAGAAATATGATTTTTTGTTAATGAAGAAAGTCCAAATAAAATAAACCAACTCAGATTTAAAATTATTATCAAAATTGTCACATATGAAAGTTTGGTCACCAAGGTGAACAATGTCAAAATGCTAACAAGTTAAGAATGTGCATAATTAGAGATTATTAAATTAAAATTTTCCCTTCTTTCTGTTATGGAAGGCACTTTATGTTATCATTTGATCAAAATATAAAAAAAATTTATATTCAAAAAATTAATTAATCATGACATATTAGTATGGATAAATTATTCTAAGATTTTTGACTTATCTTCATATTTGTAATAAGATCTGTGCTCTATTAAAATTTAATTTAAGGTCCCTTTTTTAATCCAAAATATTGATTCGAGTTTCTTTACTTATTCTATTTCTATTTTATTAATTCTTTGAAATTTTAAATAACTAATATGCTCTTAGGCAAAAAATAAAATAAATTTTTTTTTCTTCAATCTTCTACTACGTTAGAATTCCAAGAACAATTCAAAATTTAAAAAACAGAAATTAAAACAAATCTCCACGAACACCCATCTTGACCTTCTTCCTCGGCCTCGCCTCCCCTCTGTCGTCGACCTCTCCTCGAGGTGGTCGAATATATGAAGTTGGAAGAAGGACGAAACAATGAGGATTTATGTACTTCCAATTTATTTTTGTTATTATTTCTTTATGTCGTTCGGATCCACACATAAAATGCAAAACGATAACTTCTTTACTTCCATCGGATTAATTTTTTTATTGCTTCTAGAAGGACGAAGATAGGATGGTGAGGATTGTTTTTTTTTTTTTGTGAATTGAGTATTGAATAATTTTTGCCAACACATTATTAAATATGATTGATTGCTAGACAAGTGATTCTTTGTTCTTAAGCTTGTCTGGAGTAACGTGTCAGAAAAAATATATACAGACTAAGACGTTGCAGCAGTCTGTTATCTTATATCCCGGGCGAACTTTTTCTCCCAGTTTATATTATCTTATACTTGGTCAAGTCGATCGTTTAATTTGAAGCAGATCAAATTTGTAAAAGATAACAAAAAAGTTTATTCTCTATTTTTAAATATTTGAACTTGTTATCTAATAGAACTAAACATTTAGTTAGATCGGTCAATAAAACTATAAAAGGACTGACTCACAAATTTCCAATTCAGTAACAAATACAAGGCAACCTATCAGTTTCCAATTTATCCTTAAAAATATTTTATCATTTTCTGCTAAAATTTCCAGTATTTTCCGACAGAATCGTGATTACGGTTTGTATGAGGTAAGCGGGTGTGCAACATGATAATCTAAGGTTGAACCTGTCAATATTATATTAAAAAAAATCAAAGATTGGACTAGATATGACCCAGAGAAATTCCAACTTCTTGAACTTAGCTCGACCGTAATCCACTTGCATGCAGAAAAGTCCCTACCTTCCAGCCCTATAAATAAGCAACCAAGCTAAACTAAAATTTACCAATACCATACTTTCTCCTTTTCTACTTATCTGTTCCGTTAATTATCCATCAGCCATGAATAATATTTCCCTCTCCCTTCCATCCAAGTTACTCCGAGTTCCTGATCGATTACGAGACCCTAACTTCTTTGCTCACCGCACACGCATAGCAGTCTACCCTACCAAATCGTTTGAAATGTCTTCTAAATGCTCCCAGACAAATTTTCCAGCTCGATCACTCTACTGTTTAGAAATATCTCATGCATCTTATAAGGCCTTTCAATTGCGGGTATTTAAGTCTCGTACGACACATTTTAACGTGTGTTGGAAAAAATTATAACCAAGATTTTGATATTCGCTGTCGGTTTGGCATTAATAATATCATATTAATTTGTATATGTATAAACATGTAAATCAATAAATTGGTTTTTGTCTAGGCCAAGGCCGAGCAAGTTGGAGAAACAGATGACTTCGCTTCTGAGAGAGAATTGAACTACAACGATGAGCTGGTACAGATTTCTGGCTTATTTATTAATTACAGCCAACCCATACTATTAAATATGGCTAATCTACTAGTCTAGTGATGCTTAAGAGATTCAAAATATGCTTTTAGGGGATTTTGGTTGTATTTAGGGTGACGTAATGTTAAATTTATAATAGAAAACATATGCTCTCTAGGGGTGTGCATTTGGGATATCCCGATATCCCAAAATTCCGAATCCCAAATATCCCGAATACTGAATAACCTAAAAAATTCATCCCAATTTTTTTTTCCGTATCCGAGATTTTGGGATCGGAATTTTCGGGATCGGGATTTTATTCGTCAGGGGTTTTTCAAAAATTTTAGAAATTTTGGTATTCGGTATTATTTCGAGATATTTCAGGATTTTACCAAAATATCGAAATACTGAATACTAAATCGCAAAATTTTCACACACACGTGTGTGTATATATATGTATATATATATATGTGTATATAGATATATATGTATATATATATATATATATGTAGGGAAAAGTCCTCCTAAGGCCCTTGTGGTTTGACCCGTTCTCAAATAGGTCCCTGAGGTTTAAAAAGGCGATAACCGGTCCCCGTGCTTCCAATTTTCACATCTGAGTCCCCCCGATCCGGTTCGATTCGAAAATCCAAAATTCAATCCCGCAATTCAGGTGACAAAAACATGTGAAATTGGTATCTACATGTCAGAGACACTTTGGTGAGTCACCTGGAGTCGATAATCGGCGTTTTCGTCATCGAAATTGCGAGATTGAACTTTGGATTTTCAAATCGAACCGGATCGGGAGGACTCAGATGTGAAAATTGGAAGCACGGGGACCAGTTATCGCCGTTTTAAACCTCAAGGACCTATCTGAGAACGGGTCAAACCACAAGGGCCCTAGGAGGACTTTTCCCATATATGTATATATATATTTACAGGCTTACTAAAGTGGGGTTTGATGGTATCTAGTACTTCAGGATGACTTTTTTTGATTATTCGATATTCAGAGTTACAAGGACTAGATATCATGTCTTAATTATGCGACCAGACATGTAGATATTGTTGGGTTTGAAGCCTGATATAGATTTGATTATACACTAGTAAATTAGTGTTGGTGATCCAACTAGTGATGGAGTTATTTGTTTATAAGTTTCATTCATTACAAAAAAAAAACAAGGCAGTGATGTTTATAGCAACAGTACAAAGAATATCACGCCTGAAGTACTAGATAGCATCAAACAAACATCGATATAACTAGTGACCGAGTTTAGTCTCTTTTTTTCTTATAAATATCAACAAGTGACAATGTAATCGGCGTTGAGAAAGTATTGGAGAAACTCCAATGTGATAACGATCCTTGACGTAATTTTTTTGATAAAATGGGTCAAATATTTTATGTCTTTTCGTTTTTTGACCTGCAGATTGGTTTATCAAACGGAAAAGGGGTAGATAATCTGGATTCACTCGTCACCAAAATATCGAAGTTCATTGACGTACTACTGCGATTCACGAGACCCCATATCCTGTTGGGATCAACTTCAGCATTCATGTAAGCTATTAATTTGTTATTATTTTCTGATAAGTGATGAGATAATAACAAATAGATAATCCAAAACCTAATCATGCTCGCAAGAACGATTAAGGAGTACTGGGTCATTTTAAAAAGAATTGAGTTTTGAAATTGGAGTCGGGGGGTGTCACATGTGGAGGACGTCGGGAAGTCCGTGGTTCCAAATAGAATGAGCGAGCGTTAGGTGGCTATTGGATGAAGTTCCAACGGTCACACAAGTTCATGCCTCTTTTCAAACCTCTATAAATAAGGGTGAATGATCATCATTTTCTAACTAAGAAAAGATAACAAAAATCATTCTTCTCTCACTCATCAAAATATCATCATATATTTACGTTAATGTATTCTTTGTTTGGTCAAAGTGATACAAACTATGAACCTCGATTATACTGGGAGCATTTCTTAATTTCCTAACATCAATAATTTAATTGACCCATTATATTCACAGATATATATTCAGAAAATAGAATTATTTGTCTGAAAAATATTTATGAGATATTTGAAGTCGTTAATGTAGCAACTCTAGTTACATCCGCCATACCATAAAATTTCCAACATACAACTCGGCTAATATTTTATAGTTATCTTTTGGCTAATGTAGATGGGTAATGGCAAGAACATGGATGGAGAATGCTCATTTGGTGATGATTCCCAAGTGGATTCTACTTCTACGGGCGATGGTCATTCTTGTCGCTCTGCTTTCTGTCGATGGTTTTATCAATGCCGTCAACCAAATTTACGATATGGAAATCGACAAGTATGTTTTTTATGTACTTATCAAACAACACACAGTATATTTATATTAAAACTAATGGTATTCTTGTAATAAATTTGCAGAATAAATAAACCGCATTATCCGTTAGCATCGGGAGAGTTGTCTCTTCAATCTGCGTGGATATTGGTTATGTGTTTTTCAATAATTGGCGTCGGAGTTCCTCTACTTCTGAAATCGGGTATCCTGCTGGCCTGGATTATGTGGATGTTCATCCAAGGCGCATTATATTCTGTTCCTCCATTTTCAACCAAGCGGTCTACTCTTGGTGCAGTATTCACTTGTGGTTCGGTAAGTTCCACTTCCATGCACACACAAAAAATAATATTACACAAATATATATTTTAATATTTGAAAATTTCCTAACTAAATAGTCAATTCCAGTTGCGCGGGTATACATTCACTATATGTTTGTCAGTTGCAACAAGAACAGTTCTTGGACTTCCATTTCAATTGAGGTAATCTCTTGACCACTCGTCTTTTTTTACTTTAATATTATTCATTAATGAAATCAATAAGTTCACTACTATATTGTTTGATCCGAATTTAAAAAATTTACTTACTGTTGAACACAGTAAGCCGGAGATATTTATGGCAGCATTCACCACATTTTTTGCACTTGTGTGTGGTGCACTAAAAGATATCGAAGACATCGAAGGAGACAAAAAGTAAGTTTTCATTTAATTCAATTCTGTTAGTTAGTTTATACATTAGTTGAGTTGGCTAATTTCAACCTTAAATGGTTAAAATATTACAGGGGTAACGTACCAACTTTGGTTTCAATTTATGGGCCCAAAAAGGTTGCATTCTTTGGTTTTGGAACCATAATACTCTCTTACTTGGGTGCTATTGCAACGGCTATTCTCATGCCTCAGGTAATTTTTATCATTTTGTTTAATTAAATATATTTATTTAGCTTCTATATGGTGTTAAATATATTTTATGTCAACTTAAAGCTTAATATTTAATTTTTTTTTTCAAACAGGTTTTTAGACGTAATGTTATGATACCTGCACATATAATTCTGGCCTCATACTTCATCATCCAGGCTCGGAAATGGGATAAAGAAAATTACTCCAAGGTATCACCCTCCAAAATTTCAATTAATTACTCACAAAAATTATCGTATAAGAAAATTAGTCATTAAGAATTATTGATTAATTAAAAAAAAGATTGTGTTACTAACTCCAAAACTATTTTGAACAGGAAGCAAGCCAATCTGTCTACAAATCTATGTGGATGCTCTTCGATATCGAGTATATTATTTTTCCTTTTATTTAGAGAGAAAGGCTCGTCAAAAGAGTGTGTAACCTCAATTCGACAAGTTTTCTTTTCATGTGGGAAACATTTACCAATTTCTATTTATACTCGCATGCTAAATAATAAACATTTATGTATAATATAACATTGACCGGATCTGGATTCGTGTCAAGAGTAAACTCATCAATATCCAGACATTTATTTTAATAATAGATTTGGATCTAACCTTGTGTTAGATCAGTCAAATATCAATAGTTTAAGATCCGATGAGTTTGACTCTGTGGACTATTACTCGACCTTATCCATAGCATTTCTGATCAAAATTAATCTGACGGATCTCCTTTTAATCACCGGATTAGGCACTGGGCATTACCGGAAGGCCTATTAGAATTTCAGAATAAGGCTAAAAGAAGTTGGAATGGGCTGCATTAAGAGCAGGCCCAAACTCCTGGATTGCTGGTGCATTTGTTACCTATCATGTGCATGGAGAATAAAACCCACATCTTCCATCCCGGAAACCACCGCCACCTCCGTGGCGCCATCATTTCCATCTTCATTCACTATTCTAATTATTAGCCTGGGAATTAAATAATACAAACATGAGAATTAACAGCACCCTGAAGATCCAGTCCAGTCACAACATCGACAAGTAGCAACAATAGTAGAACAGGGCAATCACAATGTGTCAAAAAAACAATTGTAGCCCAATGATCGTCCTAAATAATTAGGAAGTTTTAGGTTCTAACAACTGAAGTGTAATTTACCTTTAAAATAAGGACAATCACAAAATTCCCCAAATCGAATCAGCGAAACTTGACAGTCTCATTCCAATGGGTCCAACGGCGACCAATCATCACTTTTATAGCGCAGTTGAGCATGGGAAATAGAATACCAAACGAAAATTGAATCCCACCCATCGGGCCGGCCCATGTCCACTACTTTGGACTCATTCCGTAGTTTAAGCCGAATCATATACTCGCCCCTTCCACCCTAAAATATAAGGCGCCAAATTTGACAAACTGATGAGAGAGAGGAAAACCCGAGTACAATCGGAATTGGCATCAGTTGGTGTTCCGCTTTCTCAACACTCTTCTTTCCTGACCTATGGGTTGGATTAGTCAATTTGTAAATTTTGCAAATAGTACAGACCGGCCTCACTCCATAACAAAAACTTCATGCTACATAGACAACGTCAACAACCGGTGGCAAAATCAGAAAATTCGGGAATTAACATCAATTTCTAAAAATTTTAAGATTTAATTTTAATTAATAATTTAATTAATTTTTTGATGAGTTCAATTTTTAATTTTAGTAGAAAATATAATGAAAATATATACAGTTATTAAATAAATAAAAAATTAATTAAAGTCAATTCAAGTCACATTATGTAACTCTACTTCTATCAACAAAAAAACATATGATTTCTAGGCGCTGTACTGAATTGCTAGATTTGTCCGAAGTTAAATCGTAGATTTAATGGTCATGAAGAAACTTTTGCTTTTTTTAAACAGCTCTTCATGATTTAATGATTCTACTTTTTTGCTTTGAAAAAAAGGATGATACTTTTTTTTCCTCTTAAGATGCAGCAATTTTTGTTTTTAAATAGTTGAGACAAAACTGGTAAGAAAACAAACTAAAAAAATATTGTGAACGTGCGAAGGAAACAAGGATACAATTTTCATTGTATACAATGAAGCGTTCAACGCTACTCAGAATGGACCTTTTCAATCCCCAATTTGTAAAAATAAAAATATAAAGACATAAGGATACAATTCTCATTAGCCTGGCTGTTAAACTTTTTGGCATTAGCAATTGGACTGTACCCACCTTTTTATCAGTAAATAACAATTTACCTATAAAAAAATTCAACATTTGGTCGCGGGACAACTTAAAATTCAATGGTGAGTCATACCAAAAACAATAAATAAAATAGTCTAATGATGATCACATAATTGAGAAGCTATATAAGCCATCCATCTGCTACTCATTATCAGTTATTATGATAATGGAGCTGCCATGTACATCTTCTCATGGATTGACCAAAATACCCTCCCCTCCCAAGTGGAAAAATATAACAAAAGTGACTTGCTTGAATAAAGATTCTCTCGGTATTCACCAGCCAACAAAGAGCTTCCTAAACATAGCTTTGGACTGGTTGATACCGCTCGGTGTTCGGACATCAATGGAGCCAACTATTCTCAGTTTTCATTTATCTTACGACAGGAGGAGTGTTCCTTTAATAACTAAGGTACGTGTCATGACTTAATTTTGGGGCTAGCCGAGTTAATATTGTTGTGTTTGGAGGCTGATGGACTATAAAGTAGTCTACTACTACTATATGTGTGTATCAACGTATCCGGGTTTCGCAAAAACTAGTGGAAAAGCGATGGTTTAACAATGTTCCCAGACAGTCAATTTGATAAATTGGGTCAATAGTTCGTATATTTTATTTTCGTTCTCTCGTTATTGTCCGTGACATCAGATTGATTCCAATAAATAACGTGAATTTTACGCATTTACACGGTTGCATCTAATCAAAACAGATTGATATCTCTTCATTTAAAATCGTAATAAATGAAAATTAAATATCACAACAAATAAAAACCGATGGTACCTCAAACAAATATAGATGTCGTGATAATTAGATATAAATGAAGGTTTTAAGTAATTTTATTTTTATCCAAATACTTTTTTTATGTTAAATTTTGCAAAAATTTTGTCGGGGATAGCAAATGCATAAAAAAAAAAGACAATTAGATTATGCGGGGAGAACACATTTGTTCTTTTTAACAAGAGAGAGAGAGAACAAATATGTTCTTCCCTACATAATTGTCTTTTCTTTTCTGATGCATTTTATATCCAGAGACTACAGAATACCGATTATATTAACTTTTAATGTTATCATAAATTTCGAGTATTACATAATCTCTTAGCATTATTCAGAAAATCATGTTTCAGATTTAAGATAATAACGTTCTTGAAACATTTATTTAACATGATGTTGACTTTTGTGCGGTACGTCAAAATTAATACATTGTATGTGATACGTATTATAGTTATGATTAATAAATTTTTTTATCTAGATTATTATTATTGAAAATTTACTAAGTAGACTAACATTATCTTAACTAATACACTGCTTCATTTTTACTGCTCGGGGCATTTGTTTATGTTAAAATGATCCTTTGAACGATGGTTTTATCCGATCAATAATGAGCTTTTCCTTGAATATGATTTATACAAGCCAACCTTCCTTTATGTTTTTTGTACAATTTACGACTTATCTACTGGTCAAATTTTATTTTCTTTAAATATGTGAATGTTATTCGGCTTAAACTACGGGATAGTACGAGTTCACTTCTTGCATATGTTGAGTCCAAACTACTTGATATTAGCTGGCCAATGGGTTGGACTAAATTTAAGTTGTATTTTATTTGCCACCTCGACTTTGCGAATCATAGTAAAATTATTCGAGTTCATGATTCATATTTTTAAATTGGGACAAAAGATTTGTCTTATAGGAAAATTACACATGAGTACCCTGTGATTTGACCTGTTCCAAAAAAAGACCGTATAGTTTTTTTTTCCCAAAGTTAGTGCCTCTAGTTTCAATTTCAGGGACAATTTTAGTTCTAGCCATATAGCATTGCCACGTGAGTGCCACGTGGGCACCACGTAAGCGCCACATGGCATTGCCTTCTCTTCCCTCCTCTTCCTTCTCTTCCTCCTCCACCTCCTTCCTCCTTCCTCCTCATCTGCCTCCTCCTCCTCTGCTTTTTCCTCTTCTTCCTCCCTCCTCTTCCTCCTCCGCCTCTCCTCTTTTTCTTACTCCTCCATCCTCCTCCTCCTCCTCCTTCCTCCTCCTCCTCCTCTATCCCTCCTTCCCCCTTCTTTTTTTCCTCCTCTCCCTTCCTCCTCCTCTCTTCCTCGTGGCACTTATGTGGCACTCACGTGGTAATGTCACATAGTCGGGTAGCCTTCAAAACTGCTCGAGATTAAAATTGTCTTTGAAATAAAATTATAGGTACTAAATTTGGAAAAAAAAAATCACACGTTCTTTTTTGGATCATGTCAAATCATAGGGTACTTATATGTACTTTTCCCTAAATATTTGAAAATTAGATTATGATTTCACTAGAATATACTGAACTACATATTTACGACATTGGAGGTTAAATTCTCTCATATTATTAAGAGATTTGAGGTTGCAGCGATATATCTTGTTTAGGTACTTAAGCATAAAGCCTAATGAGAAACAATTTATAAGAAAAAAGAGTACCTAAGTGTTACCGTTGCGAAAATAGAAGTTAACACTTCAACATATATTTATAATCTGTTGGTGTCTTTTGAGTTTTAGGAAGTAAAAAACCAAAAGATGCAAGGTGGTAAACAATAATTAAAAAGGAGAAATAAAATGAATGGATATCTCTTTAAAAATGTGGGTGATTTTGGACATAGTTTTTGAATTGTGTCCTTTGAGAAATGCCAAACATGGCCTTTCAACACCTATATAAAGGACACTTTTCTTGTCATTTTATTTATCCCAACAACAATTGCATCTTCTAGCATTATTGTCTTCTCTCCCTCCCTTCTTTACTCACTAGTAAAAGTCCAAGTTCGAGTCCAAAAGTTCCGAATACATAAGGATTCACCTGAAAGTTTTGAGATATGTGTGCAACATTCTTGAAAACACCCGAATATATTGATTAATGTTGATGTACAAAATAATCTATGTATTTGTCATTATATTTTGAAGTAATCAGTATAATCTTAAAACGGATGATATGATCTTGGGATGGATTCACGTGGTCATCTATTTTAGGATTTCGTAGCATGGTTGTCCTCTTTATGAGGGGCTCGCTTAGTCATCTACTTCGGGACGGATTCACCTAGTTGTCCACTTTTGGACGAACTCGCTTGGTCGTCTAATTTTTGGGACGAACTCGCTTGGTCGTCTACTCCAGTGCAACCTGTCTGGTCATTCACATTAGAGCCTGCATGGATCCGTCTCGGATCATTTTGATAATCTTACTTATTTTCTTGCAACAATTGGAAGATGTATATTTAAGATAACCATTATCTAAATACCACTTCTATTTAGATACAATTTTATTTTATGTTTGTCTAGGTAACACGTGTGCTCAGGCGCAACAAATAGTAAATTTGACTATTTATTATTTTAGCTATTTATTGTTTTGAATTAATAAATTCTACTCGTCAAAAAAATTATGTAACATTGTAATTTAATGTTGGACCTGACAATATTATATGCTGAAAACTATACATAGATTGGATACGTTTTGACTCCAAAAAATTCCAACTTGTTTGACAATTTGAACTCGATCGTTATCCGTTTGCATGCGGGAAAAAGGGTATAGCCTCTTGCCTCATAAATAAGTTAAGCTAAAATGAACGAGTACCATACTTTCTCCTCCTCTGCTTAGCTGCTCCCTTAATTATCAATCAAGCATGGATAATCTCTCCCTCTCCATTCCATCAAAACATCTTAGAGTTCCTGCTCAATTACGAAACCCCAACGTCTTCGCTCACAGGACAAAATTGACCCTACGAAATTATCAGACATGTCTTCTACATGTTCTCAGACGTTTCTTTCAGCTCGATCACTGTACTGTTTGGACATATCTCATGACTCCTCTAGAGCCTTTCAGTTTCGGGTATATTAAAAAAAAATTCTCAAGTTTCGAGCCTTTGCTAAAATTACTATTTTTGTCCTTCCTGTTTTGAAAAATATACATTTGTCCCCCTACTTTGCTTAATTATTACTCTTACGTCCTTGATACCGGAATCATGAAATTTCTCTCGCATCAAGGAACCTAAAATGAATTTTTTGCCCTTTAGTCAAAAGTTAAAAAAATTGATAAAAAGAGTGGTCCTCTTATATATTTCACTTCTTCCCATGGCATAGCAACCATATTTCTCCCCAAAAATTCTCAATCTGAGATGATGATGAATGATGACGCTGATAGAGGACAATACTGGTGGAGGAGATTGATGTCGGTAGAAACATGATGATAGTAAAGCTACTTGCTCAGTCCGAGATAGAACTGTGAGTTGGATCTTACTCTTGTTCAGGACACTTGTCTTGATGTCTAAATGATAGACTGAGTTATATCTCAATAGCAGAATGAGTTATATTTAAATAAGAGACTAAGTTATATGGAAATAGTAAACTCATTTATAATGATCGATGAGCTCACTGGTGAGATTCTGACACTGATCTTCTCTTCTCTCTCTTGGGTCGTTTCTCTATGATAACAACTTGTTCTAGCGTCTAAATAAAGACATTTTATTCAAACAAACATAAACATGTCATTCTTAACAATAGGAACACACCATTTTTTTTACTAATATTTTACCTATGTCACGTGAATTAATATGGTACAGGAAAGTGCATCCTATACTCAATCTTACCTCATACCTGACATGATACATAGTATAATTAAGACTAGTATTTTTTTTTCAAAATCATCTATTATTGAAAATTAACTAATTATATTAATCAAATTTCAAATTAGATATAAAATTTTTAACCGTTTTCATTTCAAAGGTGACAGTAGAAACTGTATTTGGCTTGAATGGGGACTAAAGATTTAGTTCCTATATGGGAACACTAATCTTGTTCATCCAATTAATATTTTTTAAAAATATTATAATCTAATGGTTTAAACAGCTCAAGGGTATTTTTGACTATTAACTAAACCTAAAAAATCAAAAAGTTAACGACTTCCTTTTTTTTAGCAACATTATCATAAAATATTCCTATTTTTAAGCAACTTTTAAATTTAAATGTAGCCATTCTATTTCCTATTTATCTTTCTCCTTCTCTCTCCTGCTTCGTCTTTTTCTCTATTTTAGGTTTTTCAAAATCCCTCAATATTATCCCAAATAGTTTATTAGCCATGAAGAAGAAGCTCGAGACTCGTTTTGCTGGTTTGCTGGTTGCTGATTTGTTGGTTTGCTGATTGAGTTTTGTTAGTTTGTTGATTTGCTAGTTTGGTTGTTTGCTGGTTTATTGATTTGGTCATTTGCTGGTTGTACTTTTGCTAGTTCGCTGGTTTAGTTGTTTGCTGGTTTGGTTGTTTGCTGGTTTTCTGGTTTGCTGGTTTGCTAGTTTGGTCATTTGCTAGTTTGCTAGTTTGTTCGTTTACTGGTTTGTTGGTTTAGTTGTTTGCTGGTTTGTTGGTTGTACTTTGCTAGTTTACTGGTTTGGTTGTTTGCTGGTTCACTGGTTTGCTAGTTTGGTCGTTTGCTGGTTTGCTAGTTTGGTCGTTTCCTGGTTTGCTGGTTGTACTTTGCTAGTTCGCTAGTTTGCTGGTTCGACTTGTGTTGATTAAAAATAATGACGACTTGACAACTAGGATTTTTGCATAATATAGAGTTTTGGTTGAGAGAGAAAATAATTAATTTGTGGGAGAAATAATTAATGTGATTAGATGGGTAGTTAAAGAGATTGGAAAGAGAAAAAAATAATTAATTAGTGAGATAAAAAATATTTAAATTATGTAGGTGGTTGCAAGATTGGAGAGAGAAAAATATATTGATAATTTTACCAAACCAGCTTTAGTCCCCAACCAAATTGCTCCCGTGGAAACTGGACACAAAGATACAACGTACATCTTCTGAGAAGCTGTTTTAAGTCATCCACCTGCTGATCAGCATCCATTATTATGATAATGGAGGGCTACCACATACATCTTCTCTTCGATTTACCGAAATCCCCTCTTCTTCTCCCTAACCAACCAACCAACCGATACCATTAGTCACATAATTTGAGCGATCTGTATTACACGGGAGTGGATATCATTGGGACTTTCTCCTTTTCCCTATTTAGGGACAAGGTTAATTTAGACAAATCACTAATTTACTAATTAGGTTGATTCTCTCTCTATTAAATATTTGTAACTATCTACCTAATTACTTACCTAATTTCACGGCTCTTTTTAATAATCTTCTCTCTCCATTAAATACATATTTTAATGCAAAACCCTAATAGTAACTGTCATTAGTCATAATATAAATTAATTTTCTCTGGTTTGGATAGCCGATTCACTGGTTTGAATTGCTGGTTCACTGGTTTAGATTGATGGTTCATTATTTTGAATTAGTGGTTCATTGGTTTGAATTGTAGGTTCTTGCTGATTTTATTTCTTTGCGAGTTTGGATTGTCGGTTCACTCGTTTCAATTGCTAGTTTACTGGTTTGGATTGCTGGTTCACTGGTTTGAATTGCTAGTTCACTGGTTTGGATTATTGGTTCACTAGTTTGAATTGGTGGTTCACTGGTTTAGATTGTCGGTTCATTAGTTCGAATCGCTAGTTCAATGGTTTGTTTCACTGGTTCACTGGTACATTACTGGTTTACTGATTTGTTTTACTGGTTCACTGGTTTATTTTACTGGTTCACTGGTTTATTTTTAATTCTTTACTGGTTCGTTTTGTTGCTTCACTGGTTTATATTAGTGGTTCAAAAGTCCTAGGCGAGAGAAGGAAGGTGGACAGTTTTTTTTGAAACATGGGTTTAGGAGGAGAGAGAAGTAGAATTAATTGATAATCCTCCTAAAAAGAAGGAAGCATTAACTACTGGAGTTTATTTTTTTTTTGGAAACTTGGGTTTAGGAGGAGAGAGAAGGAGAATTAAATGCTTATTCGCCTAAAAATATGGAATCATTAATTAGTGGGTGTCAATTACTTTGGTCAAAAGTCGAAAATGTCCTCGTCTATTAATAACCATCAGATCAGAATCTTTACAATTAGATTCTGATCTAGTGGTTCATATCGTAGTTCCTATTTAGGGACAACTCTCATTAAATCCCCATGATATCCATCAGCTTTAGTCCCTATTTTGTGTCCGTGGAAACTGGACACAAAGATACAACGTACATTAGGCGAATTCCAATAGTCTTTCCTTTTCTTATATATTTGATTACGTAGACTAGCGGGGTATTGAATTTTATTGTTTTCTTAAATTCCGAGTATTACCTAGTCTATATTCTACTTCTCTTGTACAAAATAACATACTGATTTATAATTTATGTATTTTTTTAAAATTATAACATATTTTTTCTTATGCAATGACCTCTCTTATGTACTTTTTTTTCATAAGTAAGTTATAATTTATAATTATGATAATAGCCAAGCAGAATTTGCACCGTAACCATTTTTATATATTAATCTTTATAAAATAATATTTTTCTTCGATCTCAATAATTATCTTTTTAACATGATTTTATTGTATTCGGGTTTTTCTCTCTTTCATGAGTTTGTCAAATTTATAGGGTTTTAAAAAATGACCCGGAGGTTGACTCAGACTTGGGTCTGACCTTTAGGTCAGCTAATCTGACTGACCCAACAGCTAGTCTGACCAAAATTTTTTTTTCTAATTTTTAAGTAATTTTTTGAAATATAGATAGATATATAAGTAAATAATCTATAAATTTTATAAAAAATATATTAAAATATCAAATTTATGGGCAAACTGCCCGATCCGACTGGATTTTCTGGGCAAACTGTCTAATCGGGCCAAAAATTGTTCGGTCCGATCGGACTCCATTTTTTTAAAAAAAATGACCTACCGTGAATCCTGATTTGTGGTCTGACCGATCGAACCGTGTTTTTAAAACCTTGCAAATTTAGCGCCTTATTTTTTAGGATGGAATGAGCGAGTATGTGATTCATCTTAAACTACGGAATGAGCCCGAAGTAGTGGAAATAGGCCGGCCCGATGGGTTGGATTAAATTTCGTATGTATACCATTTCCCATGCTCAACTGCGTTATAAAAGTGATGATTGGTCGCCGTCGGACCCATTGGTATGAGACGGTGTATGACGGCGGCTGTCAAGTTTTGCTGTTTAGATTTGGGGAATATTGTGTTTGTCAAATTACCCTTGAAATGTTAGAACCTTAAATTTCCTAATTATTTACAACGAGCCCAAAAGGCTACAAATTTTTTGACGCATTTTGTTTGTCATGTTCTGCTAGTGTTGCTATTTGTCGATGTTGTGGCTGGACTGCATCTTCAGCGCCCGGCTTGGAGGACTTTGAAAAATTCATCAACCTACGTGTAGAGAGAGACAACTGTATTATTCTACTATGTTTTGTTTTCAAGGGCAAATTATTCTGTTATGTTGGAATACTGGATGAGTTTCTTCTTGGTGAAAGCGACGGCGTTGTTGACTTGGAGCCATTTTCTTTTGCTCATAACGGACTACGAGTCTTAGTTGATATAAAAATATATGTCTAACTACAGATAATTCCATTTATTTTTTCCTAATGAAAATTTATCAATAAATGAAATTAGAGATATTCTGGTATATTTAGTCGCGATTCACCGAATAGGTGGTTAGAATTTGATTATCAAATATCAATGGCAAAGTAATACTAGGTTATTCTAATCAATCACTTTTCTAAAGATCAGGAACCTATAACTATTTTTCCAAGAAAACTTATCAATGTTAATTTATCACAAAAAGTGTGACATTTTGAGAAAGCTCTGCCACTAAAATTAACAAAACTAAATCAAAAATGGCAAAACTCTATAATACTAAAGTATATACTACATGGATCAGAAGCAGAAATTCTCTCGTTTCTATGGAATTAGATAATAAAATTAAGAATATAATTTATCTGATCTTAATCTTAATCTAAGTACGGATTTCAGCAATCGGATCTCAATCTTGTTTTCCCGGGATCATGACAGCCGGCTACCGGTCAGACACGGAATAATAATTTGTCAACTCGAAAATGACAAAATCTTCCAAAACGCCAGCCTTTATTGAAAAATAAGAAGAGTCCAACGTAAAGTCAAGTAATAACAATCAGCAAAAGCAACTTTATTGGAATTTTTTCCCACCACAGAAAAAAGAACGCAGAAAACGAAACTATGGAAATCTGCATTAATTATGATGAGTGCCGTCTGTTTTCCTTTCATGGACTGACACATTTTTTATAAGTGATTCACCAAACCAAACATTTTTTTATATCTAGATTAATTTTATAAGTGATTCACCAAAACAAACATTTTTTTATAACTAGATTGATTTTATACCAATTTATTGTATAAGTGCAAACAAAAAGAACACCCTGAATATAAATTATATATATATATATATATATCAATTTTTGCATAAGCACATAAAAAAAGAACCGCTTAATTATAGATCGATATTGTAAATAAATTTCTTGTATATGTAAATCCAGGCTTATTATAGGTCGATTTTGTATGTAAAAATCCATGTATAAAGTTATAAACTCCTGGTCCTGGAACGGCACTTCTGTTTCGAGGGTCATTTTTATGGGTCCAATTAGACTATTTTTATATAATATTTTGATGGGAATCTTTCTTCTAACTCCACGCAGGACAATTTTTTGGTAATAAAATGACGACTGTTGACGCCGTTGACCATATGCAACTATTATTCATCTACTGTCATGTTGAAAAAAGTTCTACTTCGATCAAATCGAGTATAGACGTTTTACCGACGGTCCGACTGATTCAACCAACAATCGCCAAGAATTTCAAGCCATTTTTAAGGAAAATTTTAAAACTCGGCTCTCACTTGTTACCATTTTACTTTACCTATTTGATTAATAACTTAATTCCAAAACGCCCTCAGCAATTATTGAGTACACGTACAATATATTCGCCCTCGTTTCCTGGTAGTTTCTACATCTTGGGCATTATTCTCGTGGCTTGAAATTAGTTTACAACGTCTGACTTGGACCGACTTTGTAAAAAGAAGAGACTCGAGAAACGTACAAGAAGCATACAAGAAAAGTCCTAAGAAATAGTGTAGGAGAATACAGCCCGCAAAATTAATTGTTAACCGAAAGATACTCGATGCAACTAATAGGTCGGACTGATCAAATTAAGACCCGAAAAACACAGCAAGTCAGTCCGTTTAATGTCTATTTAAGCCATTAATTTCTCTCTCTTTTTCCTGAAACCTCCCTTCCTGCTAAACCCTTCCGTAGTCACCATGGAGCTCTCGCGTACATCTTCTTCTTTTGTTGAATATTCAACTGCGAGAATTCTCCGACTTCCCTCTTCGAAGAAAAGCTTTCTCTTCCCAAATAGAGCCGCTTCTTGCATGCCTAAATTGAAATGTCCATATGTTGTTATCCCACTATCTAGGGTTCATAGTCAATGTCACAGCTCCAAGCTCTTCTACCAACCCAAGAAAAGCTTCCCCGAAGATGCTCCCGTGGTAGCTGATTATGGTC